>JAQIWI010000320.1:0-39672 GCA_034698825.1 Deuterosminthurus bicinctus | reverse complement strand
GAACAAGGGGAATGTGTACGGAGAGTTATCGGGGCGGGTGTGATGATGATCTGTTGTTGCGCCTTCATAGCTTTTCTTAATGCCCGAGTACCTGATCTTCTTCGGCATTTTTTCCTCCTCTTTTCTCTTCACTTCTGGCCCACACTGCGTCGTAAATGAAAATGTCTTTGCCCTTTGGAATCATCATCATATGTTCACAGTGTTCACCATAAAGCTGTATTGGATTTGTTTCCTATTGCGACCGTATGTGTGCAAGCACTGGCAACCATATAAAGTACTACGACGAAACTCTTTGTTGTCATTGGCCATATTGATTTTTTATGAGTCAAAGCAGCGTTCAAGGTTGAGTTAAAATCACAATTAAATGAGCCAAAAACATGAACAAGTGCATATTAATTGCAAGATTCTTATAAATGTTATACAAGGTCATGCTGACAAAGGTCAGCAATTGAAATTTTATACAATGAAAGTACTTGAAAATTGGTCATTATCACATTTGTTAATAACATTAGGATTACATTTGGCTATCTGCTCTCATCGGCCTCGGACTCATCGTGCTCTTCGATAGCACTGTCATCATCATGCTCGTCACTGTTTGATGAAGCGTCTTCTTGTTCTGTAGAGTCGGATGTCTCATCTTCACTTTCTTCCGCTTCTGTAGCTTGTTCGTTGTGCTCTTCGGCTTCATTAGCTTGCTCCTCGAGTTCTTCTTCTTGGGTTGGTTCAGTTTGGGTGCCATTTGCGTTGGATTCATTAGGGTCAGCATCGTCATTATCATCTTCTAAGGCGCCTCTCCCACCATATCCGCCACCTCCGTATCCCCCGCCGTTACCACCGCCGCCATTTCCTTTCTTACTACTAGAACTGTGTCCACTTCCTGTTCCCCCACTGCCGCCATATCCTCCGCCCTTACTACCAGAATCGTGTCCACTTCCTGATCCTCTACTGCCGCTGTTTCCTCCGTAATTTATCCCCTCTTAATAATTTCCCCCTCCAAACGGGTCGTAAATGCCCTAAGAACCCCCCGAGTACCCACTATGTCCACCCTGTTCAAAATTTCGAGCTCTTATAGAATATGCCATTCGTTTTTTGCTGCGGTAACTAGTATAGGCGTAAATTGTGAAATAAGATCGAAATTTTGAAGTTTGAATTGTGCGGGGATGGTTTCTATTGGTCGGTTGGTGATAAGAGCTCGAGAAAAGGGTCCTACATTCCAATAGAAAAGGGTTGTTGATAAGAGCTCGAGAAAAGGGTCTTGCATTCCTATGTATATAGTGGTAGTTAAAGGGTTAGGGTGCTCACATTCCTTACATAACTATATATATATGGTTGAGATTTATTACTATATACGTTGAATTTACAATATATCTATGTTTGAGTGGGAAAGTTTGATGTGACGTTATGGCAAAACTTACGGATTTGAATTATAAAAGTTTAAATATAATTATTGTGTTGTTAATGCATAATATTTTTTTTAAGTTAAGTTTAATCTAACGGTGAATATTTTTGAATGGTTTTATGTGAATTACATACCTGGGTAGGGAGTTTGTTGGACAGTGATGATTTTATGGTCCGTCTTCTTCAGTATTTGTGTTGGTACTAGTATCATCATATACATACGTTTGAGTGGGAAAGTTTAAGTGGACGATATACATGATTCATATACAATGTATGTTGTATATGAATGAGATTAATATATTGTCTTGGTTATATGTGATAATAAATTTTGATTATATTTTTGATCTATATGTGGTAAATTTATCGTGTTAATTATATATTTATCGGTGGTTATTTTTAAATGGTTTTATGTGAATTACATACCTGGGTAGGGAGTTTGTTGGACAGTGATGAATGGATGGTCCGTCTTCTTCAGTATTTGTGTTGGTACTAGTATCATCATATACATACGTTTGAGTGGGAAAGTTTAAGTGGACGATATACATGATTCATATACAATGTATGTTGTATATGAATGAGATTAATATATTGTCTTGGTTATATGTGAGCTATATCACTGTTGTTGGACAGTGATGGAAGGATTGTCCGTGCATTAAGTAGTTTGCGAAATAAGATCGAAATTTCGAATTTTAAATTGTGCGGGTGTGATTTCTATTGGTCTGTTGTTCATAAGAAGTCAGGTAAAGGGTCTTACATTCCTATAGAAAAGGGTTGCTGATAAGAGCTCGAGAGAAGGGTCTTACATTCCTATCTATATAGTGTTAGTTAAAGGGTTAGGGTGTCACATTCCTTATCTTACGGTGACGCAATCTGGTATATTTACTATATATGTGTGGTTGAGATTTATTACTATATACGGTGAACTATATACCACAATATATGTATGTTTGAGTGGGGAAGTTTAATGTGACGTTATGGCAAAACTTATGGATTTGAATTATACAGTTTGAATATAAATATTGAAATAAATTTTGATTATATTTTTGATCTATATGTGGTAAATTTATCGTGTTAATTATATATTTATCGGTGGTTATTTTTAAATGGTTTTATGTGAATTACATACCTGGGTAGGGAGTTTGTTGGACAGTGATGAATGGATGGTCCGTCTTCTTCAGTATTTGTGTTGGTACTAGTATCATCATATACATACGTTTGAGTGGGAAAGTTTAAGTGGACGATATGGCACATCTTATGGATTTGAATTATATCACTGGAATATAAATGTTGCGTATGTTTTGTGGGCTATGTCTTGTGTATCGTGTGTGTTAAGTGTTGTTAATGCATTTAATTGATTTTGAAGTGAATTATATTTGATTTATTTGTGATTACTATCTATGGTTGTTCTATTTTGAATTATATACCGATTTTAGGGAGTTCTGGTCACAATTATGATAGGGCAGTCCATGGTCATCAGTAGTTTCGTGTGTACTAACACTTTCTATTCTCTCTTATCAATCGGAGGCAGTTATTGAAGATTGTGGAGAATGTGTCCTAGTGGGGGGTTTGTATAGGACCCAGCATATGGTATATTCATATCATATAGTATACTCATATAATATAGTATACTCATATAATATTATATATTTATGAAATTAAAAAATATGATTACTCATCATATAATATAACATATTCGTATACTAATATAACTAAATATATAATAATTTAATATAATATATTTATATACTAATATAATCTGATTAATAGTTATATAATATAATATTTATATAATAATATAATATGGTAATACATTCATATAACATAAAATATTATATAATAATATAATATGATTGTATGCTCATATTATTTATCATATTTGTACAATACTATTTTATTATTATATAATATATAATATATTATATAATAATATAGTTTGTGTTGATGCGACATCTGCTATAGGCGTTTTACTTGTAGCATTCTAGTGAGTGTTATTGCATTTATTGTTAATTGTATTATAAGCCATCTCTCGGGTAGATTTGTAATGTATATGTCGGGTGGCTTCTCGTGGGTTTGTTGTTATTTTCTGTGTTTTATAATGTTGTTAGTTGAGGCTTTGTATTGTTAGTTAATTGTGTCCTGAAATTATTTACCATGGATATTGGATTGTTGCCTGCTGAGGTTTGTTTGATATATTTATGTAATTATTGTTTTGAATTAATATATTAATTGTTTTTTGATTATATTTATGTTGGTTGCAGGTTCTGGATAATGTGTTTAGGTTTTTGTCGGATGTAGAACTTTTGAAATGTGGTGAAGTATGTCGGCTGTGGAAGAAATTGAGTCGATCTCATTTGAGTTTGTATCGAAAATGTTGTGTTTATGTGTCTGATCCCCTTCGCGATTTGGTTATTCTGGATAATTGTATTGCTGACGGAGTTTTTGACTTTGTTAAGAAAGTTGTTATAGTTTCGTATAATGTTGATTTGAATAGTGTTCATAGTAGTAAATTGGTTGACGTTGCTCGTAGTTGTGGTATTGAAGAAGTCGAGTTAGATATTGGACATATAATGATGGATTATTCGGAGTTAAAGTTCATACGCGCTTTTTTGGTTTCTAATTGTAAGTCGTTATCAAGTTTAGTACTGAAGGCTTATGGTGGCTATAATTTTATTTTCAAATTTTTGGCCGGAGATTTTCAAGATGCTGTATATCCGTTGTTAAGTGTTATAAAATTTGATACTGAATGTTTTCAAATTGGTCATTGTGGAAATGCGATGCAGCCGTTTGTTGCTCCTAATTTGAAGTATATCAATGGACGTTGTTTGTTAGTAAAACCGTGCATATTTGTGGAATCAGTACTTCGTTGTGTTCGGCGGTTTGTTGTTCCTGATCTGTTGTCGTGGATCTATACTCCTGGTGTACTATTGTTTGTAACAAATGTTCTTAGGTATTTGATTGATTTGGTTTTTGTAAAGATGATATGTTTTAATGTTGACCAATTCGTAGTTGGTGGTATTGAACGTCCTGATTATTTTGGTTTCTTATTGCGAAATTCTAATTCAATTGAAAGTATTATTTTATGCCCGTGCCATTTTATGCAGTGTGTGCGAGAGTATCCTCATCTGAAATTTGCTGTGTTGAAGAAAATTAATTATAGTCATCATATAATGGGGGAATTGGTAGATGTTAATTTGAGCGTATTTAGCAATTTGTTTATGAGTTTGAGTATTATGCCTATGGTCAAACGTGTATCTGTGTCTATGGAAACTTTTAATGCTTCACAATTTGATGTCGAGAGTTTTTCTAGTGGTCGATTTATTGTAACCGCCAAGTATTTAATTCTTAGAGATTATCATGATGGTAGACATTTGATATGGTTAGTTGGAAACAATGTGTCTAGGGTTAGGCATTTGTGTTTACGTGTGTTATTTTTTGGGGTTGATAAGTGTTTCTATAGTTCGTCATGTTTTAGAGTTTGCCGTGGTTTATTAAGTTTAAGGTTGGATTTGTCATGCTATAAGTATGCTGTGGATACGTATATGTATTTTGTTGATGCACTATTATGTGGTCTCAGTGTTGAAGAAGTCGAAGCTATAAAGTCTGACGTCATCCATAGTGGGTTACAGTTATGTAGATTACATATTGTACCTATCCGACCATGTCTGTTGCATTTACCAGGTATAATTTCTGTTATATTTGAAGTGATGGTGTAATGTCAGTTAATTTTGTCCTTTTAAATTGCAGGCTTGAAGACTTTAACTTTAGTTGAAGATTATGAGGGACCTGATGTGTTGCGGTATATGTCGAGTATATCATGTAGTTTAGTTCTATCACGATTTAAACATTTAAATGTGGTATTGAAGCTTCGATACGGTGGTCGACGTGGTAAGTTTCATTATTTATATAATAAAAGTATATATATTAAAATATAAAGTCTTATAAATTGACATTGATAAGTTGGTTTGTTTGTTGCTTTGTTTATGTTTATAGTTGCGGACGATGTATTGGATTATGTCAAGATAAGGAGATGTTAAATATATAGTTTATATTTTGGTAAAAACAGATGTTGATCTATTGGTATTATAAATCGAATGAGTTATTGATAGATTGTTGTTTACTTTCTATATATATTATCTTGCATTTTTTATTTTATAATAGGTTGTAATAATAATATATATTAATGATATTACTGTTCTGTGTCTTAGTATTATAGCAAGTCTTGATTAAAAAATTGCTTATTGTAATGATAATATGAATTTTTATTGAAATGTGTTGTTTTTTTATCAAATAACTATGAGCGCCCCCTATGAAGCGTATCTATGTCAGTTTATATGGAATTGGCTGCAAGGTTTCGTGGCAGAGTTTAGTGCTGTAGGTTGCCACGTGGTGTGTGAACCATCTTAGTGTATTTTGCACAGTTGCTCATATTATTTTATGATTATTATAATATAGTTATTGAAATCGGATAATTATTGGACAATTTTTTGCCTTGATATAATCTTATTTGGTCATATCATTATGGACAATTTGCCACCTGAGGTATGTCATTGTTTAATATAATTGTCTTTGTATTGATATTGTGTGTTATATTAGATTGCATGATTGGATGTATTTTTATATTTTGTAGATGTTGGATATGATTATTGGTTACCTTCCTGATGGTGACGTTGCTAGATCATCACGTGTAAATAGAATTTGGTTACGTGTATGTCGTTCACACTTAAAAGTATATAGATCGTGTTGTGCTTATGTGACGGATCCTTTGGTTTCTCTTGTGGCTTTGGATAATGCTATTGTTGATCGGAATATGAACTATATTAAGGGGATGATGATTCGATCTGCGAATACTCTGATCTACAATTGGGGTTACTTGAAGTCTTTGTCGGCAATTTCATATCCAATTGCCCGATCGCAAGGTCTGGAATATTTTGACTTGGATCTTTCGATTCGTAATCCTTCGTTTGATATGCAATTTGTTCAAGCTGTATTGGTTGCGAATCGATCTACTATCAAAAAACTTGTCTTAAGTGGTGGGCATAATTGTGGTTATCACAATATATTTGAATTTTTATCTGGAGTATCTGGAGATTGTCAATATCCGAATCTTGAAGTTATAAAGGTTGAAGGATCCAATTTCGCCTGTGGTTACACTTGTCAGTTAATGCAAGTGGATGTTGTGCCGAATTTAAAGGAGATTGATGGAAGATGTGTGTTAGTAGCACCTGGAAGATACGTCGCATCTTTGTTAAAGTGTGTTCGTCAGTTTAGTATTCCTCTGACGTTTGGTGAAACAAGTTATCGTCGTATTCAAAGTGCTTTCGATATTATCGACAATTTATCTGGACTTGAATTTTATTGTTTTGATATCGATCGTATTGTTCCTGGTGTTATTAATCCAAATTACTTGGGATTTGTTCGTCAAAATGTTGCGTCATTACGAAGACTGGTGATTTGTACTTGCCACTTTCTTAAGTTTCGTGATCGATATCGTGATGCATATTTTGTGAATTTGAATTTCTTGAATTTATCGTGGCATCATGGTCGGGTAGTTCGTGATGATTTTGTGTCTTTATTGATGCAGTCATTATGCTGCAAAAAGGTATTCCCAAAGCTGAAGTTGGTTTCAATCTCAATGGAATTGTTTGACGGGATGAATTTGAGTTTGGCACATATAAATATGTTCTATAGTTGTGTCCGACCTACGATTTTGAATTTGCGTGATTATAATGATTGTGAGCATAAACTATCTAATGTTGGTCCAATTGTGATGGGTTTTACTCACTTATGTGTTAGAGTATTTAATTTCGGGAAAGACTCGCTGTTATTTAGCTCTTCGTGTTTTAACACTTGTCGTACGACACGAGATTTGACGCTGGTGTTGACTGCACATTGGAGTATGGAAGCTTTTCGTAGTGTACTTATAGATGCATTTCTGTGCGGTATTACTGTTGAAGAAGCTTTACAACTTCGTTCGGCGTATGATGACGGAAGTTTGGATTTAGAGAATTACCACATTGTTCCTATAAGACCTGGATTGCAGTCATCAATTGGTAATGTAAAATTGTCTTTATCTTTATTTCTATTGCAGTTTGATGATTGTTTTATTGTTGTGTTTTAGGCATAAAGACATTGCGTTTAATGGATGGTGGCAATGGTCCTAGAGTTGTTGGATATATTTCTGCTGTGTCTATAAAGACAGTAATCAAACGAATGTCTTCCGTTCGGGTTCTTGTGAGTAATGGTCTAGGATATTGAATTAATTATAGTAGATTTATTAATTATGTGGTACATTTTGTGGTAGTATGTAGTTTCTTTCGACAGACATATATATATGTAGATATCGTTGTGATATTTCTATTTGAGATAGTTGTTATACACGCCATCTAGTGCGAGTTTTTATACTATTTAGTGCGTGGTTGGTAAAAGCGTGATTATTTAGTCTACATTGTGCTCATTTGTTATTAATCTTTAGTTTACTTTTGATATGGAATAGGCATTGAAATTATTATTGTATTTATGTATTGATGTTTGCGTTATATTGTTCTGTTTACGTGTCTATATTTCGGAACATATCATGGATAATTTGCCGGCTGAGGTAAGTTTTTTGATTATAATATTATTGCAAGATTATTTGATGTGTTTGTCTTAACTTATTGTTCGCTAACAATATCTATTGTATATACGTTTTAGTTGGTCGATAAAATTATAAGTTTTCTGCCGGATGTTGATGTTGCGCGTGCTTCTGGAGTTAATAAGACATGGAAATCGGTATGCCGGACTCATTTGCGTTTACATCGCCAATGTTTGGCTTACGTGAAGGATCCGTTAAGATATTTAATTGGATTTGATCATGTACTGACTGATCGAAATTTGAACCATATAAAAGGAGTTAGAATTTGTACTAATGAAGCAGTATTATATTCCCAATTGTGTAGTATTAGTTCACCATTAAGAAGTTTTGTTGTTGCTCGATATTCGGGATTAGAATATGTAGAATTGAATGTTCCTATAATTGATGTATTGAATCCTTCTTTTGAATTTGTACGTGCATTCGTAATTGCAAATCGATTGAGCATTAAGAAAGTTGTGCTTATCAAGAATAATTTCGGAACTTACGACAGTATTTTTCAGTATTTGCAAGGACCTTGTAAAGACGCTGTGTATCCTAATTTACAAGTAATTGAAAAAGTTAATGAAAGTTTTATTATTGGTGCGAAGGGTAATCGGTTTCAACCTGAAGTCGCTCCTAATTTGAAGGTTCTAGAGGGACGGTGTGTATTAAATGCTCATGGACGAGTTATCGATACTTTTGTACTTAGTGTTCGCAATTTTGTTGTGCCAGTAACGTATTCATGGGAACTTAATTCGAGATATTTGTTGAATTTAAAAAAAGTCATTTCTATGTTAGTTAATTTGCAGAAAATAACTTTCAATTGTTTTAAAGTGGACTTAGTTGTACATAATGATATATTGCGTCCTGATTATTATGGTCTTATTAGTCGAAATTGTGATAGTTTAAGTTCCATTATCATATGTCCGTGTCATTTTGTTAAATGCGTTGAAGAGTTTCCAAACATAGTGTTCAAAAACGTTGTTGGAATGTTTTTCAATAAGCATATTGATGGAAGGTTGGACGACGCTAAAGTTGTATTGTTTAAGAGAAACTTTTGTATAGGTACGCGATTTCCAAAATTACGCAATGTTGTTGTGGCTATGAGTAGTTTTAATATGACGACGGACGATCACGTTGAACACGGTGAGAATATTATTGTAGGATCTTCTGTAGTTTTATATGTGCAACGATATCATGACGATAAGCACACTATTAGTAGTATTGGTCCTTGTCTGAAGCACATTCGGAAACTAGTAGTTCAAGTTTATAATTTAGGGTTATATCAAAAGTTCCTTTGTGCTTCATGTTTTGTATGTTGTCCTGTGTTGTTAGATCTTACCGTGTGGTTTAATGTTTTATGGATTAATTATACGAATTCTTGTGATTTGATTGACGCTTTGCTGTGTGGGATTAGTGTCGAAGAAGTTCGTTTATTAAAAAATGAGGTTAGAGTTAATAATTTAGACTTAGACAATTTAATGATTGTACCACGGAGACCGAACTTGCTCATGTTAACAGGTAATGGATAGATTAGCATTTCAGCTTTTTTAGTTAGTGTTGTGTTAATAAACATTTGTTTAAATTTTAGGATTACGGTCTTTGACGTTGTTGGATACTGACTATGGGCCAGGAGCGGTATGTTATCTATCAGGATTGTCTTGCCGTGTCGTATTCAAGAGGTTAAGACATTTACGTGTGAAGGTTCGATATGGAGTTGATCGAGAAGCCGGTAATTATTTAGAATTGAAGAATGACTTTATATATATGTCACTGTTATCTTTTTAAATTTCACCTTTGGCTTGCAGATTATGAAGATATCCTGAATTATGTGACGGAGATAGATGGGGCTGATTTAAGATAAGCTATGTGATGTACGATGTATTTTAATGGTTGCATTTGTGAATCTATATCATGTTGATTAGCTACGTATGTTATTATGGTACTATTGTTGTAATGATGAAGAATTTGATGGAAGCGATTGTAGTTATATTGTTTGATTTTATGGTTTTGACATTATTATCACAATATGATGAATTGTTGTCGTTTTATATACTATTGAATAAGTACTATCTTCAGTAGTGATGTGTTAAGGTAATATTAATAATCGTGATATGGAATTTATCTTTTGTAACGTTAGCATTTTGGAGTGTACTTCGAAATTTAGTCGTTAGAGTGTTTTTGGTATCAATATAATATTACATATATATCCTTTAAAATAAATATATATATTTTAACAATTATGAAATACATATAAATATCCTGATAGTAATAATAAAAGACTTCAACAATATTGATCTAATAATATTCATTGGAGAAACGGTTCGTTCTGCCACAATTGTATTAACTCAATATCCTCCCTGATCTGCTTCTTGAATCTTGATGAGCAACTGTTGCGTACAATTAATATGTTTAATTATATGATTACATTAATAAAATTATTGACTATGATAAGTATATATATCTGTAATACGATGTTTTTCTATTGTGAATTTAGGTATAATATTACTACGTCCATCTTTTGATGTGAATTAACATTTGCATTGGATATTATTTAGGCGACATCTCGCGTAGTATGTGTGTCATGGATTGAGATTAAAGCGTGGGTGTTGTATCTTTAGGATGTTTTATTGTGTGTGTTTCCTTTTCAGTCTATTATAGTTATTTTGTTGGTTATGTGTTTGTATACGCGTTATTAAAGTTCAATATGGATTGTTTGCCGTCTGAGGTATTGTTTTTAATAAGTTTTATTTAATTGTAATATTAATGATAATGATTTTTCTTGTAGATGATTTGGAACATTTTGAACTACTTGGATTTTCACGATATTATGATTCTTTCTGGTGTTAATCGACGTGTAAATTTAGTATGTCGAGATTACTTGCGATTATATCGTATAGGAATTGTTAATGAACAAGTCGTAAATGGCAATTGCAAGATAAAATTTAATAGTATTAAAGATAATGAGTTCGAGTTTAGTAGGGTACTGGAAATTGCACCTAATCAGCGAGGTATCATTAAAAGTTTGAATTTTGACAACAATGTTATAAATGGTCATTCGGGATTTGTTTGTATGGAAATTAAGGTTCCTTTTATGCGGTATACTGAAAGTAGATTGAATGTCAGAACTGCAATTATGATTTATAGGAATTCGTTGAAGAAACTTATTTTATGGAACGATTATCATACAAACTCCATTGGTCTCTTAGAGTTTTTTGGGAGTGATTTATCTGTAATGTGTTTTCCTGAACTTACTGAAATTGTTGTCCATGGCGCTATGTTGAAAATTGATCCACTTTGGAATATTTTACATAATTATCTGTTTCCTAACCTAACCAAAATTACGGGACGGTGTACTGTTGCGTTAGGTGCCGTAATTACGGTTGAAGTTTTGAGATGTATAGAGCATTTCGTATTTCCTTATTACTTTAATAATTATGAGCTTGGGCATCTTGGAGTAATATTAAGTAATTTAGATAATGTGCGTTCAGTGGATTTATCTTGCGGTGTTGATCAAAATTCAAGTGAAGTTGATTGGCGACAATATTATTATGGATTTTTCACCAAGACTGTGTTGTCTGTGAGGGCTCTTAAAATTTGTCCATGTCAATTATGGTTGGCGTTTAATTATTATAAGAATGTAAAGTTTGATGAATTACAGACATTGTATTACTGTCGACATTATGGCGTGCGTTTTGTTGATGCTAATGCGGAATGGTTTAGGCAAATGTATTGTAATAATTCTATTTTTCCATGTTTACGTAATGTTAGTTTGTCTATGAATATATTTGGTCGAGTTTCGTTTATTTATAGTCGTGATGAAATGCTTTTGTTAGGATATCCTTCTATAGAAATGATTGTTACAGATTTTATTGATGGTTATCATAATGTACAAATGCTCGGTAGTGCTTTAGGGCGTGTCTGTATATTACGTGTTGAAGTGCACAATTTTGGAATGTATGAATTTTTTACATGCTCCATGTTCTTCGCTATTAGTAGAAACATGATGATATTGAACTTGAAATTTTATTGCGAATGTGTATCTCCGTCGGATATGCAATATGTTTTTGATGCTTTTGTATGTGGGATTTCTATTGAAGAAGTCATTGTAATTAGACAACAATGCGAAATGGGTTCGTTCGATTTACGCAAGTTGCAAATTGTACCTATACGACATTCATTGTTGTCTGTACAAGGTATGTGTAATTATTACTTGATTATTATGTATTTATTATTAATTTATTATGTCTTATATTTTTTAATATAGGTTTACATGAATGTATATTTGAAGATTGGCCGGATCGTGAGGGTGCTTTAGCGTATATGTCTTCTGTGTCTGTTCATTGCGCTATTGAACGTGTGGCGGGGCTTCGGGTTTCTTTGATGATGAATGGATGTTATTATGGAGGTAAGTTATATGGTTTGATATTATATGACGTTACACCATACTTGGTTATTAATTAATAGTTGTATGTTTATTTTGATATCAATATTCGTTTGTTGACATATTTTATGCAGGTGTGGCTGATTTGGAAAACATCGTGACTTTATTATAAGTGACCGATTTAGTTAATGTAACGTTGACCTATATTATTAATGGTGTTAGTGAATTATCGAATAATGGTTATATCACGTATTTGTAAGTAGTTATAGTTATTAAATTGATATTGTTGTTTTAAATTTTTTTATAATTATAATTTGACATTTATGAAGGGTAAGATATTATTATGACGGAATGTAATTATATCATATATATTATGAATATAAAATAATATTATTTTTGTATAGATTGTTATTGAAACTTAATTAACATCATATGTAACACTATCTCAACAATATCTTATTTGTCTGTTTTTGTGATATGTTGTTATGGAATTAATTTTAGAATGAGAAGAATGGTATTGTTTATTATAGAATAAATGTAGGCTATACGAATGTATAAGTGAAATCGTTCGGGATTTATTGATTTTGAGTTTCTAATTAGAAATTGGAGGTAAGTAACAGTAGCGTTGGTGTGGGTGTGTGTGCCATCTAATGATACCATATGAACTTGCTTATAAGGTGTGCTTTTCATTTTCCGTTTATAATAAGAATAAGCGGTACGTGCAAGTGGCTAAAGATTTTACTATTAGTTACAATTGTTGGTTATTCTTAGTTTGGTTTTAGAGTTAATTTGATTGTATTTATAACAGTATGTGATAATTTGTTTAAATATCAATACCAGTTAACAGAATGTTAATTTCGTCATTGCCGATGTTCAGTTCAAATTAACAAGTTTCAAGAATATTACTATACATTACAACGTGATGATTGTTATGATGCACTCAAAATCCATCTAACGGATACTTTTACATACATAAGACCATGGAACTAAGTTTTCTAGAGTCACTTACCAAAATACACGAATATTACAATGTTATCATTTAAAATGAAATTAATTATTAAGAATCAAATTGAAGTCTAATTGAATCGATCGGATTAGTTTTATATGACTACATTTACTTGCTGTAACCTAAAAAAAAAAGTTGAAGTGTGTCATTCGAACCCCATGGCGCATCTACCAAAAGAGGTAATTTTTTTAATGACAATGAATAAACTGCAATACGGAAAAGAAAATATTAATTTAAAATTACACATTTGTATAGATCGTAGACATGCTATTGTCATATTTGTCAAATGAAGACATCATGGCGAGTACTGAAGTATGTGTAGATTGGAACAGTATCGGACTAGCTCATCTCCGATAATTTAGAAAGTGCACAGCGTACGTTGACGCCGATTTGAGTCAATTGTTATTTTTAAATGACGCTATTATTAATGAAGGTATGACGTACATTAAACATGTCGTCATCCAAACAACACATGGACGACAACTTAGCAGTAATCGTCATAACATCAGTGAAAGGATTTATCGGTCATTATCTGTGCAACCGGGAGTGGAGACTATAGATTTTGATCTGTTTACTTCAGAGTATAATATTACAGAATTGTCATATTTGAGATCATTTATATTCTCCAACAAAACTACACTAAGGAAACTCAAGCTTCGTGGTATACCCAACTGCAAATTTTACAACGTGTTCCAATTTTTAGCTGGTGACAACTGTGACGCTACGTACCCTGTTCTAATCGAAATAACAAACATAGGATGGACTTTTCCAATTGGATGTATTACGAATTCGATGATCACAACTGTGACACCAAATCTCAATGCAATAGATGGACCTTCAATATTCATCGGCGCACCTTTAACCTACAGCCATCGTAACTACGTCCCAAAGATTTTGCAATGCATAAGAAGATTGATCGTCCCAGTACAAGTCTCATGGGTCAACATAAGAAGTATTGCGGTTGCAATCAATGAAGTTCAACAACTGCTTGAAATACTTTTCAAATGCATCAATCTGGTACACGGAGGAAACATCATGCCGGACTTCTACAACTTGATCTATCGTAATTCTCCTACGCTGGAGACTATGTCAATCTGTCCGTGTAGAGTACTACAATTGTATCAACTGTACAATGACGTAACATTCCCACAGATTCAAGTCGTGAATTACAGTGAGCATTACGATCCGAACTTACCAGAGGCGTCGTGGGTGATGTTCAAAGGAATTTTTTGCAGTGAATTCGTTTTCCCTAAACTCAAAAAAGTAACATTTTCGATGTATCCTTTCTATGACGTGGGAGTACCTACAAACGAGCCAGCAGTGATTGTACCAGAACATGTTAGCCCGTTGAATATGTCAATTCTAAACTATTATGACAGTATGAATCTGGTACACTTTTTTGGACCAACTCTACTACGTATTAATGAAATGGAAGTTGAAATACATGGTTTTGGTGAAAGTGGACATTTCCTTATATCAGAAACTTTTGTGTACGTTCCTCATTTATCGCGACTTAAACTAACGTTTAAAAGTTCGTGGTTAGCACAAGATGATCATCGTTATGCTATTGATGCTCTACTATGTGGGATGCACATAGATGAAGTAAAATCAATACGTGAATCAATAGGCAGAAATAAATTAGAAATATATAATTACCAGTACACGGCTGTTCGACCTACTTTAGCGCATTCACGTAAGAAAATCAAATAATCTATTTATTGTAAAATGTAATTCAAGATAATATTATGTTCTCAATTTAGGTGTGACGAATGTAACGCTCTCAAATCATCATGGCGGATCGAATTGCGTAAAGTATGTTTCTGATGTCTCATGTGGGTTGGCTTTTGCGAGAAGCCAAGCTTATGTTTCCGTCTATTTGGGACAGTGCCAATATGAAGGCGGTAAGTATTACATGTATCATTTGCCAATCATGATGGGAAAATTAAATACTCATATTAATGTTAATATAATTAAATCTCTTTAGGTTGCCAGAACCTAGAAGATTTCGTCAATTTGATAAATTGAATATGGCGTTGACATATAGTAATCATGGGTACATCTAAAAGAATTACTAACCCAACCTCACCATATGATAAAAAGTTGTCAAAAGTCTTATTTGTTTGTTTTTGTGACATGTTGTTATGGAATTAATTTCAGAATGAGAAGAATGGTATTGTTTATTATTGAATAAATGTAGGCTATACGAATGTAAAAGTGAAATCGTTCAGGATTTATTGATTTGGAGTTTCTAATTAGAAATTGGAGGTAAGTAACAGTAGCGTTGGTGTGTGTGTGCGCCATCTAATGAATCCATATGAACTTGCTTATAAGGCGTGCTTTCATTTTCCGTTTATAATTAGAATAAGCGGTACGTGCAAGTGGCTAAAGATTTTACTATTAGTTACAATTGTTGGTTATTCTTTGTATGGTTTTAGAGTTAATTTGTTTGTATTTATAAAAGTATTTGATTTGGATGTATTAGTAAATGTTTGGGTTTTGAATTTCCTATAAATTTCTGGTAAGTTTCATTGTAAGAGGTTGTTTTGGGAATTTGAATAGTTATGTGCAGTATAATGTTCTTTGTATTATGTGATAGTTATTTTGAATTTATATAGATTGTTTGGAGTTGGTATGGCTACTTGATTAAGTGAGATATATTTAATCATGGAAGGATTACCCAGTGAGGTATTTTATTGATATTACTATCCTACGTGTTTTCGGTGTTTATATGTGTATGAAATTGATATTTAATTTTGAATGTTGTTTATGTTTTAGCTTTTGGATAAATTTTTGACCTATTTATCCGACGAGGAAATTATACGGTGTAGTGCTGTTAATAAGCGATGGAGATCGATATGTCGGTCATACCTGAAAGTATATAGACATTGTTTTGCTGCTGTGGTTCAGCCATTGCAAAATTTAACATCGTTGGACAATGCCCTTGCAGATAGGAAGTTGGACTATATAAAGGGAATTTACATTGATTCTGGGAATGAACTATTGGCTAATAACTGGGTTGTTCCATGGCCCAAGCCTAGTGTGTGTTATCCAATTGCTAGAAGTACTGGATTGCAGCATTTCGTACTTGATTTATCTATTCGAAACGTGAATGCTCGAGGGATTGAGTTTGTCCGAGCCATGTTGGTATCTAATCAGTTAACTATCGAAAGTGTTACTTTTCGAGGAGGTCACAATGCTGGATTACAGAATATATTTGAATTTCTTTGGGGACAAGCTGGTGACGCAGTTTATCCTAAATTGGAAGTGATCAAAGTTGAAGGATCGTGTTTACCTTGTGGGTATCAACAGCAATTATCACAGCCTGAGGTCGTTCCCAACTTGAAAGCTATACACGGGAGATGTGTACTGGTCATGCCTGGCATTGTTATTCCATCATTAATGAGATGTGTTCGTCAATTTATAATGCCTGTTAATTTCGAAGGGTTTAGGGGAACACATATCCAACCGTCGTTTGATGCTATAAATAGGTTGGATAGTCTTGAGTTCTACTGTGACGGTTTTAACCGAAATATGCGGGGTTTTGTGATTCCAGACTATATGGGTGTTATGAACCGCACAGCGGGTTTGTTGCAACGACTTATAATATGTAGTTGTCATTTATTGAGTTGTCGTCGTCAGTTTCCTGGATTGGTGTTTTCATCAGTTAAATATCTGAGTTTGTCGTTACACACAGGGCGACGTACAACTAACGCGGATATATACCGTACAATTGTTATTGTTGCGTGCCCAACAATATTTCCAAAAGTTAAGATGGTATCTGTTGCTATGGATTTCTTCAAATTTTATGAAGAAAATCGTGATAATAATTGTGCTACGAGAGATGCTGTGTTAAATCTACGCAATTATCTTGATCATATTCATGATATTTCGCGTATCACTTCCGTGGTCAGTCGCTTTTCACATTTGTGTGTTAGAGTGTTGAATTTTGGCAAGTATAACACGTTTTCGAGCAGTTCGTGTTTCAATATTCGAGATATCACTGCTCTGACGTTTGTCATTTCTTGTGATTGGAGTATGGAAGATGTCAGGTGGGATATAATGGACGCTTTTATCTGTGGAATTCATATTGAAGAAGCCATTCGTTTACGAAATGAGAGCGTTCTGGACTCTTTGGACCTAACGAAATATCACATTGTTCCTGTGCGACCTGGACTTCAATCTGCCATTGGTAGCAGTATATATATTATTTTTATTAATTCTTAATAATATCATTTTTTTTGCTTTAGGTATACAAAGTGTTCGGTTTTTTGAACAAGGAGGAGGGCCAAGAATTTTGCAGTATATTTCGGACGTTTCTATGAAAACTACCATTAATCGCCTTCCTCATATTCAAGTTACCGTAGGTGCTTGCGTCTGAAATTATGTAACATAATACATTTTAAAACAATGGTAGTAGGATACTTTTGTACATTACCATATTATGTGAATTGTATACTTTTGAATTGTGGTATTAATTGATAATTACAATGCTGTATTTTGTACGTCTGTATCTTTTTGATGTATTCGACTTATTCTATATACCATTATTTTTTAGTTGTTAATTTTAGATTTTGTAAGTTTATGACGTACGTGGACTTTGTTATTATAGATTCACTTTCATTGTATTGTTCTATAGGTGTAATCGTAATAGTGAGTACGTGTAGATGTTTAAGGTAATTATTGTATCCGTGTGATTATGATTTTAGAGGAAATGTCAAGGACAAACAATTATGGCAGCATATCTAATTTTTTTTTCTCACGTAGTTATTGATTAATGTATTTAAGAAATGTATTACGGTGAGAAATTATGAGTTGTATATTTTTCAATTGCTAATGTTTTTAGTTTTTTTTGTATCATGTGAAAGTTCACAATATAATTATTCATTTTCTTAAAAATCTTGATTTTGGGATGTACGTAAATACTGTCAATAATTATGTTAGTAATGTTGTTGTTTGTATGAACGTTTATATTGACATTGTAGTTTATTAGTCATATTATATGTGCTTATCGTGCTGAATAATTGTGAACCCTAAATTGTATTGCAACGTTAATAAATCATGCAGTTGTGAAAGTATGTTATTATTGATTGTTAATTAAATATGTATTAAAAATATATATTAAATATATTTTAGATATTTTGTTATATATAATGAATGATGTTATATATTAGTAAATGAAAATATTATGTTATATAACAAATTATTAAATGTATTGTTGTTGTTTACGAGCTTTTAATAGATGGTGCCTGTAGTTTATAGCGGACATTGCGCGGGCTATTTAAATTTCATATTTTTCATGGTGTTAGATGTATCGATTTTAATTGAAGTTGAGATTTTTGTAGTAAAATGAACGATAATTTTGGTTGCAATTTACAATTGTGTTTTGATAATGTCCATACGTCGCATTTGAATTTGCTACGTGCTGAAAAGGGTTGTGATATAACTTTCATAGTGGGTTCTAGTAAACAATATATAAAGTGTCACAGCTTATTTCTTATAGCACGTTCCGATGTTTTTGAAGTCATGGTCAGTGAGCGGTGGAGACAGAATGTGGTTGTTATTCCGGATGTTGATGCTAATTTATTCGAAAAATTTCTCTGGGTATGTTCCGACGTGTCCATTTCTTAAAATTTGATAACGTCATGATCTAATTATTATTTTTTTGTTTTGTAGTATATATATGCTGATAAATTTGAGGTTGACATGTCTGAGGCTTTGGAACTACTAAAATTAGCGCACTTGTATTGTGTATCTTCGCTTATTAACCAAATCGTGTCCTTCTTTAAGGAATATGAGATTCCTGTTAACGATATCATTGATGTTTTTCAATCAATAAGATTATATGAAATCGCGGCATTGACTGAGACTATCGGTGGTCAGTTGTCTAGGTAATATATTAGATATTCATGTATGAAGACCTATTACTTTACCATTCAAGCGTTATTTAGGTCATTGGAGCTGATTCAAATGTTGCCGTCTTTCAAGAAAATGGATTCTTTCACTATTGCGTATGTGCTTGCTAGGGATGACGTTACCATGGATGAAATTAACGTGTTTCGGTTTATTCTATCGTAAGTGATATATTGTTGATATTTATAATTAAATTCTTAATAAATCTATAGTTAATTTGTTTATAGTTGGAGGCAGAATGTAACGGTCATGGTTGGTTGTGATGAATTGATGGACATTGTTTCTAATGTACGATTCCCTTTGATGTATGTCGAAGATTTCACTGACATTGTTGTCCCGTCTGGTCTGCTTTCTTCTTAATCTATTATTGCAATTTTTAGTTACTATGGTAGTAACGGTTTAAAAAGGTAATGGAAGTGGTTGTTAGTAGTGTTCAATAGCTAATTTAAGTTGTTTCTGCAGGGCAGAGCTCGCCAAAACTCTTGGATTTAGTACATATAAACGTCGGCCGGTTCGATACTTTCCTTTGTTTAATGAAGCTGGATATAACTGCGAGATTGAACTTTCCTTAAACCGGAAACCAGCAAAATTCTACCATGTTGTTGAGTAAGCTAAGTTTAGATTTTAAGATAGTGGTTCGATTAATATATGTTCGTATATATTATGTTTCAGAATTTTCACGCGAGTTGATGATAGCGCAAATTTGGGGCTTGCCGGTGTCTCATTGTTTTGTTCGAGTACTCTCGATGATGGCTCGCTGTACTCGGGTTATTCTTACATACATTGCAATATTTATTTGAAGACGTTTACAGATGCTGTTTTAGAAGGATTTATAATGAAGACACTGTGTGCTTCTGTTTGTGTACAAACTGGAAGTACATTCGACGTCAACTTTTCTGATGTAATTCGTATTGTGGATGATATGAGACTTCAGATCATTGTTGAAGTAATGCTTATAGCCATATATTGTTTTTTACAATTGATTAATGGTGTTTTTTTCTAGCAATTTACATCTGTTACTAAAGAACCATTGGCAGATGTGAAGAAATTGGATTGCATTATAGCGGATTTTCATGAGGAAGCACAGAAGCGGCGTATCATGCTTACTCTAATGAATCGTTGTATGAATATTGAGTGGGATAGGAACTTGGAGTTGAATTATGTTCCTTTTATATGTCGATTGGGTGTTAAAAGGTTGTAGTATTATATAGTAATTTATTGATTACATACGATAAATAATTATTATATGCATTTGACTAAAGTAATTAATGGAGGTTACGATGTGTTATTGTTTAAGTGTCTGGAAATCATTATTACATTTTGCTATTCTTATGTATGTATAATTGGTATTGCGTGTTGCCTGGAAATAATTGTGTTGTTATTTTTTGACGGGAATATAAGTGCTGCTATCTTGTGAGTGTGCGTCTAAGGTTTTTTGTTAGTTGTTTGTGTTGTTTGTGGTATCATTGGAGCCTACTACATTATGCATTGTTGTGTGCTGCTATCTCGTGAGTAGTTTTGATATTAACTACTGTGGAATTAATTCCCTGTCGTTTTATTGCAATTAATTGTGGAAATTAATCGTGTCGAGATTTTGAGAATAGTTTTTTTTGTGGGTTTTGATATTTCGTGTGATTGTTTCTTGGTTAGAAACTTTATACAGTTAGTATTTTTTGCTTTCTGTAACTTGAAGTCCGAGATTATTTTCATTTTAGACATCGTTGAAACGTGTGGTTGAGTTGCGATGGAGACAGCATCTTTAAAATTGGCTCATTTAGATGTTCTTGATCGAGGAATACTGCCGGATGTCACATTTTTGGTGGGGCCGAATGAAGAAGAAATATTTTGTCATCGAATATTTTTAGCAGCACGTTCAGCGGTTTTTCAGACAATGTTTAGTGAGCATTGGGATGAAAAAAGTATTAGGGTAGAGTATTCATCTACTGCCATATTCAAGAAATTTCTGCGGGTAGATTTATTATATTAATAATATACTTAGATATAACAGATGTTGGGATTTTGATAATATGTTGATAATTTTATTTATTTACAGTTTATCTACAGTGACTGTTTTAATGTCAATGTAATTGAAGCTTTGGATTTACTTCCACTTGCCCATTATTTTGCTGTAAATTCTTTGATGTGTCGTATTGACGTATTTTTGATGGAAACATCTATTCCGTTAGATGAATGCATTCTAGTATTTCAATCTGCTCGGAAATATGATATGGGGGCAGTTGTCGATAGAGTTGCAACAATAATGTTCGGGTGAGTGCATGTATGTCTTCTTAAGTGAATTATGATTAACGATATGTTGTCTAGGTCGTTATTGGAGTTACGGAGCTTGCCGAATATGTCACTTATGGACAGGGATACGTTGGTATATATTTTATCGAGGGATGATGTCAGTTTGAATGAGATTGCTCTTTTTGAGTTGGCGACGACGTAAGTTGTAATCGGGTTTACTATTTAAATATAAAAATACTAATTTTATCTATTCTGCAGATGGGCGAGTAATCAGCACGACATGACTTTTGGCGAAACTATGCGAACTCTATTGCCGTTAATTCGATTCTCTCTAATGACCCTGAGAGAATTCACTACAATTGTTGTCCCTTATAATTTGTTGTCTCAGTCTCAAGTTATTGATATATACAAGTACTTCGGCAGTGATTTGCGCATCAGGTATATCTTATATTATTATATTTAATATGTAATAAAACAGTACAGTTAAATGGTAATTTAAACAGGCAAGAATTGTCGGGCAATCTGCCGTTCACATCGCAAAGGCGAGGACCGCTGTTTTTTTATGAAATATTTGATCAGGCCAGTAGATTGTCTACTATGGAGCGATCGTATACTGACGAAGGGAAACTTGAAGATTTCATTGAGTAATATCTCACAGGCGATTGTTTAATGATCATGATATATTGTTTAGTCGATGTTGTGTGCAGTGTTACTCTAGGAAACGGACGGGAAGCTGATGTCGGTTTGGGAGGAATTACTGTGTTTTGTCCAGTTTTAAGTAGATCTCGTGATACAGCGAACTTGCGTCGAAGTTGCAAGATCTTTCGTATTTATCTTTTTAAGTCTGAATCCGTCATTGGGAACCATTCGAATGTTTCACATGTGGTTTCCATCGAAACAGTCCGAATTCTTGAAGGAACGTTTCATGATATTCGATTCAACAAAATTTACGCACTAGAGTCATCTTTGTGTTATCATATTATTGTGGAGGTAAGTTTTTATAGTATGTATGTTTAATTACTACGTTATAATAATAAATTGTTTTTTAAACTAGGAGAAGCTGCCATCAGTTGTGTCAACAATTGATTCTGTTTGCGGAATTCCTGACTGTGTAAATGACCCGCAAAATTTGAAGCATAATATTTCAATTCATCTTCACGGCACTCCTTTGAAATTTTTATTCCATAATATTTACGGTTCAGTCAAATCAGTTACTCGTAAACCTTTGATATATAGATTAGGACTTAAGGTCTTGTAATGATAATTATTTTGATTTCTTTTGCAAATATTGTAGTACCGTGTACATGACATATACATGTTTTGAATATATTATCGTGCTTCTCATATATGGATTAAAAGTATAACGGTACATATTGAAATGATGTTGACAATTTAATAGAAAAGATTAATTTATAATTTTATTGTCCATATGCTTTAATTAAAGTACATAGTTAAATTTTTATAGGAATTTTTATGCTTTATGATCACTTAACATCATTTTAAGGGCTTCCTTAACATGTTGTGATCAGTGTTGGTAAAATTATTCATGGCCAGTCGCATGGAAATTCTGTCGAAGTTGTTGGGACGCCGGCTTCCGGGACCGGGACATTTTGACGTGTTGCGTGTCCAAGCAATTATTATGGAATGCTAAAGGGTAGACAGTAGAGCATAATGTCTACCCTTCAGCATCCCACAATAAATTGAATGAATGAAGCAACGTGTAAACTGAGAATTTAGTCGCTATATCATGATTATGAGGGACACTATCGTTCAAACTGGAGGCAACAAATCATTTCGAACAACAAGATTTTATATAGACAGATACAGGCAGTTGTTCCAATGGACAATAACTAAATTACTCGTATATGGTTTTAGTTAAAATTTGTTTTATGTTTTTCATAGCGGAATTTATTTTCGTTATGATAAAGTTGGGGGCTTCTTTAGTAGAAGAATTTGTATTTTACCGCTCTGAATTCATCGAAGAATCTGAAGTGTGGAGCTTTGTATAGTATCGAGTTGACGCCTTTTGCGATTAATCCAAGTTTGTCGTTAATGTAATCGGTCAGGTCGTTTCTTGAAGTAATGAAATGGCGTATCCAGCGTCCATTAAATATTCGATTTACAGATGGATTGAATTAGTAATTATTTTATACGTTTGCTGATGTTTTGACAACAATGGAATTCTTTGTATTGCGATGCTAGTCATTGTATTGTGTCAAAGTGACATCTGTTGCCGATTTTCGAATAGTCTATGGTTTATATAATTGGTCAAGTCTATTTTAGGCGGAAAAATTCAATTGATCACAAAGAAAGGTTCGACCCTATGTAATTGTTGTTGACTTTCATACTTTGTGCTGTGTCGGAGTTTACAACTATAGGGTTCTGCTACTAAATTGATTCGTGGTATCGTATATATTGTACGATCGATTTTTGTTATATAAATTGCACGAAATCATTCGGCAATTGGCAGTATTGTACACTTGTGGACAAAATGTCTAATTCTAGTAATGATGCTCATCTTCAAGTTTTAAAAACGGGGATTTTTTCTGATGTCACATTCGTTGTTGGTTCATCTAAACAAATATACTCTTGCCATCGTGTGTTTCTTGCAGCTAGGTCAAGTGTTTTTAAAACGATGTTTTGTAGTCGTTGGGATGACAGGGAAATTCCTCTTGAACATGTTGACCCTATTGTGTTCCAGAAGTTTTTGGAGGTACTATTTAGTTTTTGATTTCATATAATTTGTACATGAATGTATTTGATTAATTTTTTATTTCAATTTTTGTAGTTCATTTACGCCGATTCTTTTGAAGTGAACCCTGTCGAGTCATTAGCGTTACTTGAATTAGCTCATCTTTATGATGTTGCTACATTGATCGATAAGATTTACACCTTTTTACTTGATGAGGAATTAAAACTGGCAGAATGTGTTATGGTATTTCAAAGTGGTAGAAAGTATGATCATAGTGGATTAATGGATAAAGCAGCTCGGGTTATGGCTAGGTAAGAATGCAAAACTTTATGTGTGTTGATATTGTATGTACAATTTATTTATGAAAAGGTGGCTCCCGGAATTGCCCAAACATCCGTCGTTTTCTCTCGTCGATAAAACTACAGTAGCTTATATGTTGGGTCAAGATGATATATATATGAAAGAGATTGATTTATTCAATTTGGTTACTCAGTAAGTGTCTAATACCAATAAAGTAGATGATATTTTATATCATCTACAATGATATTTTATATCATCTACAATGATATTTTATATCATTTCATTTAATATGAAATAGGTGGATTCAACATCAGCCTGATTCTTTGAAGATGGATTTGTTACGGGAAATGGTTCCTATGTTTCGTTTTACTTTGATGACTATTCAAGAGTTTACGTCTGTTGTTGTTCCTACCAATTTCCTTACTTCATGTGAGATCGTGGAAATTTATAAGTTTTTTGGCAGCGATAATAACGCGAGGTACGGTCGGTGTTTTTCTTTTAACAAATTTATGATATTGATACTAATAATGGTCTACTCATATGTTGCAGGCTTGAGTTGGCACGAACGCTGCCGTTCAAAACTGAGAAGAGACAGCCTGTTATCTTTTATGATGTATACGATAAAAGGAAAATCCGCACTACATATGGCACTGATGATGTACTGGCTGATTATGTAGAGTAAGTGATGTTTGTTGTGATTTAAGTAATGGTTGTAATATGAACATCTTTGATTTTATTAGATTGTCACCACATACTGTTGATTCTATTGCGGTCGGGATTGGAGGAATTTCTATATATTGTCCTACTAAGAAAAATAATCATTATTGCAGTAGATCACCAAGACCTATGAAAGACTTCAGCGTCATTTTATCGGTGACCACGATGGATAATGGCTCACTTGTGGAGACTGTAACTTTGTGTCGTTTGCCATCGGTTCAAGTTAGAGAAGGCAAAGTGATGCATTGTCGTCTGGAGAATGTGCATCCGATTGAAAACAATAAAGTGTACAATATTTATATTCAGGTATGTCTGTTTAATTAATAAAGTCACTTAAATATGTTAATATACTGGATTTTTTAGGAGAATCGCAACGTGTCGACTATTAGCTGTCAAATGTCAAATCAGATACATTTGGTACATAATACAGAGGATCACTTAACTGCAAAGCGTAAAATTATATTGAATGTACTTAATGAACCTGTTCGTTTTGAATTTAAGCATCAGGAGTTTGCGAAATATTATCCGTTGGTCTACAATTTCGGATTGAAATATGTGTAATTCTGTTGTTCTTCCATTATATTGTGCATATTACTGACAAATTATGGATGATATTAATGAACAATTGCAAATGTGGACGTTTGTTATGATCCTTTGAAATACATCGATCAAGTTGGTAGATTTAACATAGGTACTAGTATATATTCCTGTAGTAATGTTATTCAGATAATGTCACGTCATGCATAATGCTTGTAATAACGGTATTTGTGTAGAAGATTGCATGAAGATGTCTGTCTTTTTTGAGACCAATGATATTAATGTTGGAGTAAAGTGTTTGAAGTAATTTTCATCTATCTATCATGTATGGTTTGAGTATACTATGAAATGTAATGCAATGTATTATTTTGGATATATAATAGGTATTGTAATAAATACATTTCATAAGCTTTTGCAACTATTGTTGTGAAAAAATGATTTGACAGCGTATTGTTGAATCCTTAATGATTATTATTATTCGTCACAAATTTCGCAAAAATGTCCTAGCATTTGCCCTATTGTTTGTCGTGTAATTGGTAACTTGAATTTATTTCAGCAGCATTTTATCAAATGATAACGTAAAGTTTGAGTGTAAGTTGTTTGTTAATTAAGAAAGGACATCATGATCAATATTTTTGCCTAATGTTTGGGGATGTAAAAAAGGCTTTGGCAACAAACAGTTGAGTTTATTTTGCTGGTGTTCACTCACTATAACACTATTCAATGTCTATGTGATGATAATGGAGATATTGATGAGCTTGCCCATTGTAGTTCTATAGCTGCATGATAGATAACTATAAATACTGATAGGTTCAACTATGACGTTAAAGTTTTTGTATGAGTTCCACGCCATTTAGCTTTTATATTCGATTTCATATAGTCTTTACTCTATAGATTGGGAAGGTTATTCCGCGTACATGAGAATATTAGTAAGTACTCCATCTATTAGCTGAATTTGTTACTAATATTTTTGCTGTATTGTGTGGGTAAGTTTGCATGTAGATGAAGAATGTTTGTATTAAAGAGGGTGTTATAGACTTATTTAATATTGATCAATCTTGTGAGGATACTGCTAGAAAAACAATGTATATGCAAAGTTGAGATTTATGATGTAAATGACAATAGATTTATTACAATGTAAAACAATCGTATGTATTTTTAAATGAGTTAACAAATATCAGCCATAGGTGGTGCCTAACGTCAACTAATAATAGAAATTCAATACTAAAATCTATATAATTGCAAATTGGAATGTGTTACGTACAAAATATAAGTTTCAAGATTTATTGTTTGTAAAAAGAATTATTTGATGTTTCATTCATTGATTTATATTTTACTAAGATTTATATAACTAAGATTCAAGAGGGAGTTCAGGGAGGATATTGAGTACATAGGAAATGTGGCAGAACGAATAGATAAACCTATAGTATTATCATTTTCATTATTTATATTATGTCCGCTTCGATTGTGATTAAAAAATGATTTTATAGTCTAGTGAGTTATGTAATAGTAAGCAAAAGCAAAGTAATAGTTGACCATGAGCATCTTTATGTGCCACAAAGCTAAAAGTTGATACTAAAAATATGGTGCGAAACTTCAAATGTTTTCTATAAATAGATATTGACGATTGTTTGACGTCGTATGCGTTCTTTTTCATGTCCTTTGTCTACAAATCGTGTCATTTTCCCGTGTCTGTTGGAGGTGAATGCTGTGTGGGTGTCGTGATTAAACAAATTTGAAGTAGTGACGTTATTAAATAATTAAATCAGTTTTAATACCATCAACGGTAAGGTTACATATTGTCAGTATTTATTCAAACTTAAATTCGTGAGAATAACATAATGAGGGATGATTTTAGTTGTATTTACATAATTAGGTTGTAGTATGTTAGTTCGATTATAATTAAAATACTTCAATATACGTATAGTGAAAGTCTGATCAGAAAGTAGGACAGTTAAAAATTCAAATAAACTGACATTCTCCGTACGAGTCATGACGACTTTAAGTGAAAATTGGGAAATTGGGCTTCATTTTTAATTTCGATTATCAGTATGGCTATGTTGAAGTTTCCCATGAGTTCCTTGGTCACATTGTTTGATAGTACTGTCCTGCAGAGGCCCTATAAATTATTAGATATTAAACTCTATTACACGTCTATATGCGTTATCAAAATTGAAATATTATCTTATGGAAGATTTTGTAGTAGTTCTTACCTGTCATTTGTCCATGTGATTTGTGAACCCAGCCGCCTGTGTTATTAAATTCGGATGCTATGTACTCCAGTGGGTTCCACAAATATAATTGTAACACGTCTTCTAACTCTGCTATTACTGTTTTTTTGTTCGGTAAAGATGCCATATTTACGGATCTGTGGTCAAAAGGTAGTTACGCGCGTAGATCCTGGAAAATGCTATTATGAGGTGGCATTGTGATGGTGCTTTTTATATCGGAATAAGTAGGTCAAGTGGCCTGGTGTTCGTGACCAAGCAAGTTGTGAATGATAGTGTGGATCTTTGAATAATGATAACCGCCTATCATAGCGACATATGCCTAATTAATAAGTGCAACATTATTTAAACTCAACATGCGTATAGTTTTAATGTTTGTAGTCATATGTTTTGAATATGTCCGAGGCCTCTTGACTAAATATGGATTCTAAAACGACCATTCCTGTTGATGATGTCTCGGTTTTTATTGATCAAAAGGGTGAAGTAGAAACGTCTGATGTGACTACCGCTATGATGGACGAGGAAGAAAGTATCGAAGTTGTAGACAGTGAACATGAATCAGCTGCTGATAATATCATAAATTTAACTATCGATAATCGTCCTATTCAAATGACCGTTTCTGCGAACACAACTCTGGGTAAGTATACTTAAAATGTTTATAGCGGTATAACTGTATATCAATATTACCTGTCATTATTATTGTTATAGAGGAGCTGAAGTATCTCGTCGGCTTACGCACTGGAGCATCAAAAGTTATTCTTACTGACATCAAGCTAACGGTTCCATCAGATGGATATCCATTAACTCTGCCGGGATCTATTATAGACCATGAGATAGAAACTTATTCGGATCAGACTTTTGCAAATCTCAATGGAGAGGATCACCTTGGTAGACTTCCTTGTGAGGTACAATATATGATACAAACTGCCAGTTATATATATTATGTTTTTTATGATGTTATTTACGCAAATGCTTTATTATTATAATTTAATAGGTTGCCTGTCATATCTGGAAACATTTGACCAAGACAGAACTATTAACATGTGGGTTTGTTAATAAGGCATGGAAGTCACACAGTCGTTTTTATTTGAGGGACAAGTTTGAAAACTATGTTTCGATACGAAATGTTGGAAAAGACTTGCTGGCGATGAATAATGCTATGAATATGTTGGATCTCGGATTCATTAACGGACTTCGTATCATTCCTGAAACACACTCCTGGATGGCTATCAATATTCGACCATCGTGTAATAGAATTTTTGAAGTGCCGTTGAAATACATCTATATTGGTCAGTCGATTGTGCCCGCACAGGGTGACGATTACGAGCTTATGATGTTGCAAGAACTTGTGGGACGTAATTCGCAATATATTCAGAAATTATCGATGCAAATCCCAGGACCTCTTCCCGGACCGACTATCAATGCTATGAAGTTATGGTTTGGTATCACTGCTTCTTTGCCTAAGCTTGTAGAATTTGAAGTGGTGGATACCATATGGTGTCTTGATGAAGAATTTACCAGAGATTTTCTGAAGATGTGTCCCAAATTGCGTACTATCAATGGTCGGGTTGATATTATTCCTAATTTCAACATTCCTGCCAAATGTTTTGAACTGATAAGGCACTTGAATGTTGTGATAGAAGGCCTGATCTCACCTGCAATTAATGCCTCTGTCTTAGCACAGTGTGAACAATACGTGCATTTGACTAAAATCGTATTCAAATGTTATGGAAACCACAGTCGTGCAAATAGAGAAGTTGGACTTGGATACCGATATTTGTTAGAGAAACATTGTCAGACATTGACGATACTGGAAGTCTGTCCATGCCATCTTATTTGGGTATTGGAACGCATCGTTCACTGTGTGTTTCCGAAACTTGAGGTTCTTGAGGTTTTGGACCATGAGGATCTTGAGGAATTTTTATTGCCAGAAGAACCTAAACATGCGTTTATCGAATGGCTGGGAACAGTATCAAATATGCCTAAATTGCGTCTATGCACTATATCTTACGATGATTTCGTCGACAAAAATGTGTTTACTGAAGATGAAGATGCTATTAGACAACAACGCGATGTCGCTGCTGACCCTGAAATATCATTGCGTCTTAATTTTGATGACGAGCTCCATTGGTTCTCTGAAGTAATGCACATCAATCGACGTATAACAGATCTTGAACTCAGAATCTTCAGTATTGGAAAAGAAGAGCTGTTTCGTACTTCTATGATGTTTGTACTATGCGATGACTTGCATTTTTTAAGAATTCATTGTTCTGATGCTTACGTACCATCACGATATGAAAGACAAGTTGCAAGATACTCAATGGACGCACTGCTGTGTGGTTTGTATACTAAGGAAGTTCGGTACCTTGAAAATGCAAGTCGAATGTATGGAATGGATTTGTCTACGTACCAATATGCTCCCGTGCGTCCAACTATAAGTATGATGAAAAGTGAGTGTAAATATTTCATTTGTATATTATTATATCAACGCATATATTATTCATATTGAACATGTCATATTTAGGCCTGAAAAGATTGACATTGGTGGACACATTTCCATCCCTATCGCATCGCAGAATTGTTTCAGAGGTTTCTGGCGTATTACAGTTCAGATTTATGCCAAATGTAGATATCACGGTGGAGACTAGGTTGAGTTACCGGAGAGGTATGAATTTAGTTTTAACGTGCATAAATTATGGATAATGCAATGACCTTTTATTTTCAGACTACAGAGACTTGGCAATGTATGCCGACATTCAGTACGTCGCTGGATTGCCTAATGTTTTTGATTTATAAATGAACAGTTATTTGATGGCCAATGAATTATTCCTTTTATTTCGTCTTAATGTAATCATATTATAGTATAGTGTCTTTCAGATCATATAGGAATTTGTACATTATTTGGAGCTTTTAAGTTGAGTTAAATTTGGCGATGTTTTATTCTTATCTATTATTGACATACTGTAGTAATTTATTCGTGGATTTATTATTCATAGTGTTTTTTAGCCGTTGATTTTACATACAATTATTTTCGATATTTAACGTATGATTTCGTATACATATTGCTATAGCTTTAGTAGGGTATAAAAGGGTTTCCATGAATTTTACGGCATTCTCTTCGTAGTCATCGTCTTGAAAACATATACAGTCATTATGGAGGAAAAACCTGAACAAAAGGTAGTATTAAAATCCCTAGAGGAAATGTGGGGCATGGTTCCTAAGGGATATAAGTTTGAAAAAGGTACTGCGTCTAATAAAAAAAGTGCGAAGCAATCTGATCCAAAAGTCGAAGTACATCCACCACTTGAGAAGGAAAGGCGAGGAGAGCAAGTGAGTATTTATGGTGATATTTCGTTTATATTATTGAGACAGTTTTTGTAATAAGTATACAATGGACTAATTTTAGATATTTCGCATTGTATTTTTTTAGTATTACTTGTATGACTGTAATAATATGTGGTGTCGTAAGGATTGGTTGGTCGTAAGTGAGGGTCAAGCGCTCGCATGTCGAGAATGTCAAACCGAAGTAAGACCATGGACAGATAAGTATCTGCAACCTCATACCAATCGTACTAGGGCTTGGTATAAGTGCCGGCGTTGCCAAAACAAGTGGGAGTTCAAAGGAAATCGTGATCAAGGTCAAAGTTGCCCCCGTGTTACCTGCGACTGTCGTGATGTAGTTTACCCGTATCGGCAGGTAATATTTTTAGATATATATTGCTTGGTTTTTTAATCTATATGATTGGCATTATGTGAATAGCATAAGCTCAATAGTATTCTGCTTTATTATTTCAGAAAGCGCTCCCTGGCTGATGCCCGTGCAGTTATCACCAATATCTTATAACGGTTAGGATTTCTTATGTTATATATAATGAATTGCTATAGTGAGATGTATTACTGACAGTACCAACATGTTTTCGCACATTAATGACAGTGACAATATTAATTATTTGTCATGAACTATACTCGATTTGCATATAGTAGTTTGACGCTTTTGTAGTGAAATTTTTTATGCAGTTAATTTTTTAATGTATTTTACTATGTTATTCAACAGTATTTTTTTGTATCTGCAAGGACTAGTCATAATGCGTTTGAATTTACTAATATATCTAATGAATGCATGATGAGTTTATTTAATTACAACAAATTTTGAAAGTTGATCAGATAATTTTTGCTATATATTATTAATTATATGCATAATATAATATTGAATTATCATTTGTATTCAAATAATCCTTTTGGTAATTATTGAATTATTATGGTTTGTTAGTTGGTTTAGATTATCAGTAATTTTGCCGATGTTTGTGATTAATATATAATTAATTTGATAATGGTTTAAAAGCTAATTATTTGGTTGAACATTGGTAATTTATAGATCTAATGATTAAAAGAATTAACTATCACATGTTCTTAATAAAAATACTAAAATGTTGGTCAATGATAGATCTCAATATGCATTTCCAAATGATTTCATTTAATTATCACCTATGCCCATGGGGCTAGCCAAATTTTCTGAAATACAAAATTTCATAATTTATTACAATAAAATTCGATTGTGCATAAATTCATCAATTACATATTCATAGGACAAATCTTATAAGCACGCGTTTACATTTAGAATACATTGGTTTCTAGCATTTAGTTCTTGAACATGCTATTAAAAATATTAATAATTAATTATAGTAACATGTTGACAAATTATACATAATACATTATCATGCTGTTTGAAGAAATCCGTTATTTAGAATATTCCAACTTATTGTCGATCAAGTATTGCTCAAACTCATCTTTATATAGTTCATGCAGTGTTAAGTTATTATACAAACAAATCTTCGTTTTCTTTACGAACGCTTCCAGTTTTGTAATCAATTCCTTTCTTTTTTTGACATCTATGGTAAAACGAGACGATGGAATATTGAAAACGCTAAGGGGCATCTTCATGGATCGGAATATCGGATCTTTCAATAGAATTTTCATTGTTGTCAGTGGTGGATTCTTAAAATTATTAAGATAAAATAATCACTTTAATAATTTCAAATATACTTTATATAGTTCATGATACGAATGCGAATATATTATTTTGGATAATGTATACGAACGCATACTTAGTTATTTATATAAAGTGAAAGATTGTAAAAATTCGGTGGTCAGAGTGTCGAATTCAATGCATAACTGTCGATATTCTTCAATACGATGTGCCTTTGAAAACATTTCATACATTATATAGTTGTATGATATGCATATATACTTAACCAAGATTTTAAATAGAATATTACCTGAATAATTCTCAATCGTCCTGTTGCTTCGGTGCCGTCAGTTTCGACCTATATCAAAATATAAATGAATTGTTTCAGTACGGATTACCTGCTAATTTATCGGTATAACGAACATGGTAAATCAACATAATTACTAAACTGATTTTGAATTTTAGCCGGTTTGACGGTATTCAATACAGTAATATACGATTCTGCAGCATTGATCATTGATTGAAGGGAAGTAATTAAATTGTGCCATGTATGGAAGTTTAATACACGTGAGTTGTTCATGTCTTTGCTCTCGTCGTCTGATACTGAGTCCTATACGACAAAAGTATTGTACTGATATTAAAAAAGTATAGAGTATTATTACCTCTGTGATGTCCACAATTTCCTATAATAAAAATATCATTGTATTCTTATACATTCTTAATTTATTCTTAACACATTTGATGATAAGTTACTTACGTCATTTGATTTAGGCCGCTTTATGTCCCTTTTTGTCTCCGGTGATGATTTACTTTCAGTTTTCTACGACAGATAAGTTAATGAAAGCAATATAATTGACCAGTTGTTTACCAATTTTTAATGTGATTATTATACCGTATCTTCTTTCTGTATTTTTCCTTCAGTATTGGTTGTGCCTTTATTGACAACTGTTGGAGCTGATGATGCTGTAGACTATAAATAAACAAACAATTGCATTAGATTATTGTAAATCTCGAAGATGAATACTTATATATATTAATTATCAACAGTACCCCGGTATGTTTAGCTTTGGAAGTACTGGGCTTAATAGTGGTCTTCGATGGTTGCACTTTTGGTGGTCCTTCTTTTTGTTGTGTAGCTCCGTCGACTTTGACGTCCGGTTTTTTCTCATTTGATGCTTGCTGAAGGTTACTAAGATCCATGGCAGATTCGCGGGAATCAGCTTTATTTTGATCCTGTGGCATGAAATTTGCTTTACTAATTGATATCCTATCGATCAATTTAGATATATATAGAACTGTCTTACATCCATGAGGTTTGCATCCTCCATTTTCGCGGAATCAACCACGAGCTCGTCGATTTTTTTGATGACATTCGGAGATGTGGTTTGTTTAGGTGAACTATCTTTCTTCGGACGTTGGTCACCATCAACCATTTTTGGGACACTCGGCTCTTCCACTTCCATGCCCTCCGTATCTGTGGCTTCCTCATCAGCATTAGATAATTCAGATTGCTGTAAAACCAATAAATTTGATTGTTGTATACATATTTAAATATTTTGATTAAAATTCGTTACTTACCGGAGCAGGTTTCAACAGTTGAAATGCTACAGTGGAAGGTGGGGCACCCTCTAAAGTTCCATTGACCACAAAATACATAGCGTATTGTGACAGTTTTGTAAAAGGTTTCTCTTGATTAAGATGAAGCAGAGTCTGGACGTCTTCTAAGTCCATACGACTGTAACGCTGAATTTGTGTCTGGAAATCCTCTGTGAATTGATTGGGGTCCATGGTAACTGTTATAATTATGCCAATATAATTATGTATAGTTTGTAAAAACAGAATCTTAATCTTATTTCAAATAATGTATTCAAAAGATTATTAGTAACTTTTTTGAATGATGTAGTGAAAATGAGAGCATGCACTACGATTGTTCTCTATATATTTCCTCACGAAGACTGACCATGCTGACAATTTACTGTGTTACATGAGTGCCCGTATGGTCGCTAGTGTCTCGATATTTAAATCGAATTAATACATTTATTGCCACGTATATATAGTAGATGTCGCTAGTATATTTAATAAATAAAGATTATATAATATAGCGGTTAATTAATCGACATTCATATAACATCTTATATGTGAACAAAATATTATTGCCGACGTTATTAATTATATAATAGAATTGCATGCTTTATTAATATACATATAAACAATAAGTGCGTTATTTAATAACAAATGTAGATGTATAACACTAGTATATATTATATACTAGTGTTATTACACTAATCTCATTATTAACTATCCTTTTGTGGCATTGATTTTATTTCTAACACGATTATCGGGAAACATTTTTATTATTGTTATAAAACTGTGATAATTGAAATTGGTCTTGTATCTGCTATATCGGGTACTCGGTGAATGTTATTCAGGGATAGAAATGACTAGAATGACGCAACACTTTTGTATTGAATTATTGATCACTAGATGGACACAGTCAACCACGCTCGTCTATATTAGTTTGCTATTGTTTCCATGTGACTTCATGAAAATATTGTCATCAATTGATACTAACATTCGTTCATAAATAATTGCTGTAAATTTTCATCCGTTCGCTTGACTTATACGTTTATTATAAGTACGGACTGTGATTGTAGTATACATGTACGATTATTTCACTCACAATATTCTTTAAAGTAAAATGGAATCGGTACTCAAATATCGTGAACTTCCAAGCAAATTCCAAGTTCTCGTGTTTTATGTGGCTATAATACAATTTCGCAGTTCAATGTTTGTATCAAAAGTAGCTTGGTTGGTTCGATATTATATACGTGGTTCAAATATTAATATCAACACTGTGCCGTCGGGTCATCCTGGGATAAATAATGATGAGAACATTCAAGATCTTGCTCAAGAAATTATTATTCAATTAGATCGATATCGGAATGATATCGACAACTTTCGAAGTATTTTGAACAAATCGGATGACCAAACACATGTACCAGGAATACGGATACAGACCGACTGTGTGTCTCAATACCGAATGTGGAAACAATCATTACGAACTAGCATAACACAACTCCAGTAAGTAAAAGTATAATAATTATATATCAGATAATAATCAAATCTATTTCGGATGTCAGATTAATAATTACCAACACTGAGGAATCTATGGCACTTTCGTTGGCCCGACTGGGATTAACGCCACTGTGTACATCGTCTTCATTCTTAACGAAACAACTCGTGAAAACTTTAGTGCAGTGTCAAATATATGGTTCGAAGATAAGCATCATTATTCAAGAATTTCTTACCTGTTATAAAGATTTCCTGATGGGGAGTACTACAGATCTATCATCATCGATTTCTCGCGATATTGCTTCTGAACTTTCCCTCGAATTAACAATTCATATTGTCAAATTGGAATCCTTGCAAACTGCCTTACGAAACTTTCTCATTGGACGAAATATTCCTGTTAGACAATCGTCTCAACAATCTGCTTTGATATCACCTGGAATTTCTACAGGAAGTCAATTGACAGAAGTAAAATATATGTGCCAGTTCGACGACATGTACATAACCTGCTACTATAATCTACTTAATTTAAATGCAGATGTTGTCAACATTTCAGGCGATTTAGATATAGTAATGATTGAAGCTAATGAGGTCGCTAAACAGTTAACTAAAATATTAATTAATGGTATCGATAGCGTCAATCCCCAATCACATGTAACATTTTATTGCGATGATATGCTTTTGGAAACTGTGTCCCAAAATTCGACACAAGTTCCGAATCGAGATAATGAAGAATCTACAGCAATTTTTGATGATAAATACAATGAACAGGACTGTTGAATTTAATAACTGTAATATGAATTAATTAAAAAAATACATGCGAGTCATTTGGATACAAATGTAATATATTGCTTGCAGATAATAAAGATACCCAACATTAATTTGTTATGTCAGCAACCAAAAGTATGCTTTCGGTTATATTTATGTTTGCTTTTGCAAATTTATGTCGTTTAATATAGACGGGATTACGTCGATATACTTGTAATTCTTATTGCGCGAAAATTCAATTCAAAGAAACACGCATTTTACTTTAAGTCTGTACGAATCTTGAGCGTGAACATTTGGTTAAATTGTTGTTGGAACCTATACATCAGATATTCTGATATTCTTACTATCAAAATGGATTCGTTCTTATTGCAAATGATCGTTAAACCCGACGTTGATGTTTTGGAACAAGGTGAAGATACTAGTGAACTAGTCATCGATCTTAATCCGGCAACGTTAGCAACATCAATCGTTAACGCACAAAATGAAGAAGATATAACATCGGAGAGTTCTCAATCGATGCATGCAGGTGTCCATGGACCAAATATTGAACATGATAATAAGCATGAATCATCACGCGTAAGTAATCAACTTAATCTTGCAATTGATGGCGATAATATATAAAATCTTATATATAGCCAATTCATTCATCCAAGTCTAAAAAAAGGCGGAATGATAAACCTTGGATGTACGAAACTGATTTACCTGAAGCGAAAAATGCTCGTGCTTCGAAAGCTACCCGTGACCGAAATAAGAGTGCTCAGGCGAATCACGACAAAGCTATGCAAGATTTGAACATCGAAATTGAACAGCTCAACAAAAAAATAGCGGAGTTAGAAGCAGAATTGAAGCGGCATGACCTCTACGATAGTTTGCGAAATGCGATTACTATTGGAGGTCAACGCTTAGCTGTCATGCTTCATCAGCTTGCACAAACTCATTTTGCATCTACTTCACGTGAGCCTGACCTCACGCCAGTTGCCAATCGCAATGATCAAGAAGATACTAAAAAACCTGATGCCGAACCAACGAATTGATAGTATAATTTTGTATTATAGTGATACTCTTCAAATATGTATATCAACTGCCAACATCAACTTTTATATTTAATTATTTTCAATGGAATGTCTGAACAAATATCAATTAATTGTTAGAATATACTACGAAAATTCGTAACTGTTGTACATTTTCGTCACAGTTACAAAATTACATTTATTGAATACAGTTACTTTTGTACAATTATTGTACAATTTGATTTTTTTGCACGTATCTTATTGAAAATAAATCTTCCGATAGTAATAATCCGATTTACATCCCATAAGTTCCTATAGTAAACAATATGCTCCTAATAGTATTCACTGGAGAAACGGTTCGAATCCTCCACAATTCTGTCTACTCAATATCCACCCTGATCCCCTTCTCAAAGCTTGTTACTGCCGCTGTTTCCTCCGTAATTACCACCACCATTTCCACCTCGTGATCCTCCGCCGCCGCCGCCGTTTCCTCCGTTATTTCCACTACCTCGTGATCCTCCACCGTCACTGCCGCCGTTTCCTCCGTTATAACCACCACCATTTCCACCTCGTGATCCTCCACCGCCGCCGCCGTTTCCTCCGTTACTACCACTACCATGTCCACCTAGTGATCCTCCACCGCCGCCGTTTCCTCCGTTATTACCACCACCATATCCACCACCTCCACTGCCACTGTGTGGACCTCCACCTCCACCTCTGCATGACGGGCACCTACGGACCCGTCCAATCTCGCCTGAAAAAATGTAAAATAATTAAATTTTGAACTTGCCTAAGAAACAAATACTTGGATTACAGCTACTACAAATTTGTTGGGACTACAAAGGTAGAACTAACCAGGAGGTCTTCTGTGACTTAAGAAGGTTTGTCGTGCAATTGCAAGGGACAGGAGGGCAGCTAACAGAAGGAGGACACGCATGTTGGCGGATAGTAAGAAATTCTTAAAGAATCTACTGCTGAGAGCCAAAGGAGAATGCTTAATGTGACTTGTGAAACTTTTACAGCAAAATGAGAATGGCTGTTGGTAGCGGACTTTATATAGCAGGTCGGACTAGGGCCTGGAAATACGATGCTATGAGGCTTTGGGAATCCCGTAGTCAAGGGTGTTAAGTCGTCATTTCTGTGCAACGGGAATCCCTTTTTAAGGGAACAAATCCCTTGTAGTGTAAACTTCTTTCAAGTCTATTTTTAAGAGGCTTTAAAAGTAGCTAGTGGAGTAGAGGCTGCATTTTACTGATCGAACTGAAAAACATTCATATTCATAATCATGGAACCCCTTGATAGTACTGGTATATTATAGTATAACTGACAACCCCACCAGCTTAGGAGGTGCAGAATTTTGATGCCATGAATTTGTGTACCCGTATCTCTGGTGCTTATCAATCGATTTCGTTGTCATTTTTTACAAAAATACTTTGGTCAATTTTAGTGGATAATTTTGGACCACAATTTTAAAATCCTAAAACTGTAGAAGTTACAGAGTTTTGTTTCAAATGTTGATACACTGTTGTGGATATAAGATTGTGGCCAACCTTCCGCATCCCCTACCTCGTGTGTCGTATGGGCGGAGGACTTTTGTAGATGCCTAGGAGCTTAGGTGTACTACCAGTTACTAAATACTAGTGCTGTCAACTGATTCAGTGCTTATGCTTGTTTTTCATGTCGATCAATAAAATGCAGCCTGCATAACAAAGTAGTATAGTCAAAGGGGTTTTCAGGGTCGAGTTAAAATCACAATTTAATTAGCCAAAGCATCAACAAGAACATATTGCAGGATTCTTTTCAATGTTACACAAGGTCATGCTGGCAAGA
>JAQIWI010000319.1:0-39813 GCA_034698825.1 Deuterosminthurus bicinctus | reverse complement strand
CAATTTCTATTTGATTGTGGACATTGAGTCCGGCAGTAATAATTCCCTTATAGTCATGAGAAAAAACACCTAAATGCCCTCATTTCCGCTATATTAACTCATGCAAAAGTTGCCTTTGAAATTAATCTGAAAGAGCCAGCAGTCTGATACTGAGCAACTCACGTGGGCTCGGTAGCAGTAGCAGTACTACACATACCTAGGAGAAAACTACCGAGTCTTGAGTGAGTATACTGCGAACATGCCGACACCTAATACAATGATTTGAGATAAAAAAAATCCCCGCAAAATCCAGTTGATAATGCCGATAATAAAATGCTGAAATCATAAATCAAAATAAATCTTCATTTAGTTGACCTATGAATGTGATAAACTGAAAACATGTCAGGTCCCTCCTTGCAAAAGAGTTTGGTCTTAAAATCTTGATCTTGGCCGATGGTATATTGAATAATCTAGGGAAAATAATTAAAAATTTATCTATGGATTTAATTTTGAAAAAAATTGGAATAAACTGGACATTTTTGTGCTTTCTTGTTGGAATTGCCAGTGCTTTGGGGAATTGATTCATTGAGCAGCCCGCCCGGGAAAGTCGAAGGAAAAATGTGAATGTTGAAATATGGGGAAAGTATGCTCATTTTTCGCGTTTTTGCTCATCAGTATTTGTGTAGTTAATGCAGCTTTAAATTCATCAATTTCCCCGGTATCTAGTACTAGTGAAGCTAGTGTCAAGAATCAGATTGCCAGGACTAATGTCACAGCTGCTCCGCCTAGGTAAGTGATTAAGTCTCTGGACAGAGGCCAAATAATCAGCTGATTTTTTCCACAGTTCTTTGCACATGGGATTCTGAATGAATTGGAGTTAAAATTTTGTAATTTTTGTTTTCATAGTGACAGCAGCAGTAAAGTTAGCACTGCAAATGGATCAAGTACCACACCGGCAGCTGACCTCGGCATCTTGCCGGCGAAGGGGGCGGCTGAGGAAGAACATCACAGTTCTATGGCCATTTTCTTCGTACTCTGTGTCTTGGGTATTTTATTTATGGGCTAAATGAAATGATTTAATTGAAAATGGGAAGTTTAATCCTAGTGTATTTAATATTGTCATGACGATTGCTTAGGACTCTGCATTCTTTTCATTCATGGAATGATCCAAACGGAGCTTCAGTATTTGCCGGAGAGTATCGTCGTTGTATTTTTAGGTCGGTGAGAACTGCTTCAAGAAAGTGTGTTGAATGGTGTGTTATCTAGGCCAGTAATGATTGTTTTCTTTGTTACCAACAGGTGCTTTAATTGGTCTTTTTTTGAAGTTGATGTCCAATTCGTACTTTGGGAATTGGCAGGTATGTACTAGTATCTTTTGAATGTTTTGGACAGTTTAGTAAAATGAGTCTTTGTCATTCTAGAAAGAAGAAGCCTTGTCACCCACTGCCTTCTTTTTGGTTCTTCTACCTCCCATCATATTCGAATCTGGATATAATTTGCATAAGGTTCGGAAAAACGCATTCTTTTGTGAAGAAAAATAGAGCGCTGTGTATGCTTAATGAGTTAATAAGACTATTATTACTTTTACAGGGAAACTTCTTTCAGAATATTGGTTCTATATGCGTGTTTGCTATTTTTGGAACTTTTATCAATGCGTTAGTAATCGGTGGGGGTGTTTATCTTCTTGGGCTGGTATGAATTCTCTTAAGAATCCATTAATTTTGAGACCAGCGTATGAAGTAACTTTTGGATTTTAGGCGGACATAGTCTACAAGTTAGACTTTGTAGAGAGTTTCGCATTTGGATCGTTGATTTCGGCCGTTGACCCGGTGGCTACTTTGGCAATCTTTAATGCTTTAGATGTTGATCCAGTTTTGAACATGTTGGTCTTTGGTGAAAGCATCTTAAATGATGCAGTGTCTATCGTGCTGACATCGTAAGACATGGTTCAATTACTTGGCTTCCGGGTGGTACGTTTCTTTCTCACGTGCTAACTTATTTACAGGACTGTTCTACAGCTGAACAACTACAAGGACCCAGAATCATCAAATTTACTTCAAGGCTTGAATAATTTCTGCCTTATGTTCTTCGCCTCGGCTGGAATTGGGGTGCTATTTGCACTTTCTAGTTCATTGCTACTGAAGCATATTGACTTACGGAAGAACCCCTCATTGGAATTTGGAATGATGTTGATATTTACGTATGGACCTTATACACTAGCAGAGGGGGTGCATTTGTCGGGTATGCGGAAATAATTTCGCTGTTGGAGGCATGACTTTGACGATATTATTATGAACTGATTTCAGGAATCATGGCCATTTTGTTTTGTGGTATTGTCATGTCCCACTACACCCATTTCAATCTGTCACCTGTCACTCAGATCACTATGCAACAGACGATGAGAACTCTGGCGTTCATTGCAGGTACGGCAGTTTTGTAGCAATACTGAAGCATATGACTGCAAAGTGATGATCGTGCATTTTTGTTTCTATAGAGACCTGCGTCTTTGCGTACCTAGGCTTAGCCATCTTCAGCTTTCATCACAGAATCGAAATAGCCCTTGTGATATGGAGTATTTTTCTGTGTCTCGCTGGAAGAGCCTTAAATATTTTCCCACTTGCAAATTTAGTCAATAAGTTTCGGGCGCATCAAATAACAAACAAGATGATGTTCGTAATGTGGTTCAGTGGGCTTCGAGGTGCGATCGCATATGCCTTATCTCTTCATTTGGAATTTGAGAAGGAGACGCGGCAAGTGATTATCACTACCACATTGATCATCATCTTATTTACTACTCTAGTCTTTGGTGGTCTCACCATGCCAATTGTTCGAGTGAGTGCAGTTTTGTTAAATCTGTCAATTTTTATCGAAGAAGTTTAATGCACGATGCCCTTTAATATTTGCAGTACGTCCAAGGCACGAGCAGGAAGAGCTCTAGAGTGCGTTTGAGGAACCGAAATCGACGTCGAAGTAAGGAAATCACATTGAGTAAAACAAGAGAAATGGTAAGCGCCCACAAATATGCAATCATGATTAACACTCTACGAACGAAACTTTGAATATCATTTTATTCCAGGGCCAAACAATCGATTCGGAGCATTTATCAGAGCTCACTGAGGAAGAGTTCGATTTCAGTCTTGCTCGACAAAATGGATTTGTTAAACTTGATAACAAGTACTTTAGGCCCTTCTTCACACGGAGATTTACCCAGCAGGTATGCTAGTTGGCACTTTAACTTTAAGATATGGAGTATCATCTATGCATGTTTCAAATGTGACTCTTAGGAACTGAAAGACTGTCAAAGTCAGATGACCGACTTAACTAATAGTTGGTATCAAAATGTTCGCGTTTCACCAATCAACAGTGATGATGAAGACAGTCATGAGCATGAATTGGATGGAGATATGAGTCGCTTACACGACCGATGTGAGTAAAATATTCATTTTCGTTTCACATGCAACAAGCTAAAACCTACTATGACTTAATTAAAGTATAATTTCACAGTCGCAATGCAATGAACTCCAAGTCTCTAATTGCCATGCCCTTCAATAACGGTGGTTTAATTACCCAGGCTGAAATCAAACGTCAGCTTACCCACCGACAACGAAAATCTACGTATATCTTTTAGGGTTAATGCAAAACAACGGTCTTCTACATCTTCCCTCCTCAAATTCTTTCCTCCCTCACGTATGTTATCTAAATTTGGAAATTTATTAAACAAGTTGTGATTGCAAAGTTCACATTCTTATTATTATTATCATCTCAATTTTTTTAACTCATCATTTTATCTCAAAGACTTGCTTTCATTACAAATAAATAACACGGTCATGAAGAATGTAGTTAGCTTGTTTGATGATGACTGAAAAAGATGGAATTCCTTCGCTCCCCCATCCAAGCTTCATCCCAAGAAATTCATCACCACCAAATGAAGAAGAAGGTGAGCAAAGATAAAGTCAGCAAAGGCTCTCTCTTGACTGATTCCACTGAAAAGGCCTTTGTTTTCCGGGTTAACTTGAATCCGAAGGCAAACTGTTGCAAAAAAAAATCCCCAGTTAGTCAACACCTTCAATCATCAATTCTCCAACATTTCAAGCCTGATCAATAATAGTAACATTCTTCCCAGGGACACTTACCCGCTAGTATGAAACACCCAACTGAGGAGATGAATCCCGAAAGGAATGAATTAAACGGAAATGTTCCAACAAGACAGCAGTAGGCGAACTGAATTATTCCGGTGAGCAGAATGTAAACTAAGTACGCGTCTACAATTTTCAACTTCTCGGGTGTCTGAATGTTGTATTCCGTCAGGAATTTCTTTATGACAGTTCCCACAGTTGCCATCGTATCTGACTAAATTTATACCCACTTTCCCGATTTTATTTCCTTCAACTGCCCTAAGTAGTTGACACTGACTGACAGTATATATCGTGGCACTTGTCTTTCTCGTCCACAATCTACTACAATTCCAGCCAGCCAGCCAAAGAGCATACGTGTCAACTCCTCCGATTCAATTCACAACTCACCGGCTCGGAATACAATAAGCAGTCCTCACAATAGTCCTGGGCAGGCTATAGGCCTGCAGCATAGCTCCCGTTTAGTTCAATGTAAATGCCACAGAAGGCGGTGGTATCTGTGAGTCTGTGGGCTTAGCTCCTGTGGAAAATAAATGGTCCGGAAATGAGAACTTCGGTTGGGAAAAGCCTCGACTGCATGTCTCCTCCAGCTGGGGCAATAAGCAAGTGAAGGGTAGGACAGTAGGACTCCTTTATAGGAGTGAGTTCAATAATGAAGTTTCAAAAGACAGAAACTATGAGAGTAGAAAAATCGTTTCGGGCCTTACCGACTCAAGAATGGGGGGATAATGTCAAATGAATGACGAACCAGTCGTTTCTTTTAAGTGACGACTTACTTAGCCTTGCATATTACGTAGTTAAAAGTAATATGGAAGGCTGGGTCATATGGAGCAAAGTTGTGGAAGTGGATGGAAGTATGTTGTGAGAGTAAATCTGTAGAAAAGTATGTGTCCCAACATCCTGTCTAAAGTTTCAGGCGCATGTGACTCAACCCGGCTGGTTGATGATGAAAAAGTGGAGCTATAGTTTCATTTAAAGTGGGGGAGAAACGGATAGGGAGAGAGAGAAAATGAAGACACTCTCACTTGTCAATACTGTCATCGTCATTTGTTCGTGTTAATAGGTTTGTGTTGAAGAAAGAAACTGAAACCAAAGGTATTATGGATTTTAAAACAGACCCTGGAATTGAGTTCACCGACAAAGCACCCTTGACTGCGGTGACGACAAATTTTCAGAGTGTATGAGTAGAGGGACTTGGAGAGCAAATGTGTTGAAATGAAAGTGTGCCGTTTTCTAATGTAGTGGCCGACCTTAGCGTTGGGATTTTAAGTTAATGTAGACTGGAGTTGAAGCGTATTAGTTTCATAGATATTTCCAGGTAGACTTGGCAGCTGTTGTCCATTATTTAACATAGTGGTACTGCTTGGTTGCAGTCCGAGCTAGTTGTAACCTGCTGCTGTGGAAGTTTAAATGTTCTTAGGAGCAACAGCTGTTAGTCTGGTTAGGAAAAAAAGCGTCAAAATGCTTTCGAGATGCCTTACAAACTTACGCACTTCTGTCACTTCTCACTCTGAGGATGCGTGTGGCTTAAGAAATCTTTAGTTTGAGCTGCGTTTCTAAGCCTGACCTCGGTGTAGCTTTTCGAGCATGTAGCAGGTCCAAGTTTTCGCCTTGTGTAGCGGGATGTGAGCGAATTAAAGTATACTTACTATATGAGCACACTTCTGTTGTGTACGAGCGGAACTTGATAGGCTTTCCGTGTAGCACTGTAGCAATACATTAAACCGGAACTTATTCTTTTTTCATTCATATGCACACGGCAGTGAACAGAAGTCTGGTGAAATTATTAAGGAGGAGGTACACGCTTATCACTAATCCTCAGACCCCGCTCGTGGTGGATTATAACCTACAGGTGTTTCCGGTGCTTGACATTGTGAGAAGGACTGCACGGAGGGTAAAGTCAACCCACCCCTACGTACAGTAATGTCCCTGCACGGAGAGATGTTTTGGGATAGCAGTCGATCAATGCACTTGCATTTACTTCTGGACACCACGAGACCGCCGACTGTATTCAATACTATATACTGTCCCAGCATTGTTATTTAATAGACGCCTACCTGTTCCTCTGCAAAGTTACATTTTTTCCAGCTGGACTCCGTTAGGCAGTCTTGTCGCTTGTAATTATTGCGCAACAAAGAAGTTAGAGGAATGCACCGTAAGGTGCACTTCGTATAGTCCACAAGGTGTCCTCCATTCATGACAATAGTCCATGGTCCATCAGAGGAATTTACTCCTTGAAAATGCATTCCATTTCATCTCCTATTATGCGACTTGCGCTGGCTGCCAGGAAGACGAAGAAGGGAAGAGGAAAACAAGGCTTATTATTGAGCCGGTGATCCGCAAGGTTACGAAAGCACTTGTTTGTATCTGCTGGGGGCTATGTGCCCTGACAAATCGTAAAGCGTGGAAGGTAACAAGAGTGCACGTGGGATGTGAACTTTTAAAGAAGAAAAATGGACTTGTGTACCTATGCAGGAAAACTTTGGCAGAGATTTTTGCGTGAGAAAATAAAATTTCAATTTAAAGACCTTCTTAACAGTTATATGTCGAAGTCGTGTGTAGGACTTTGAGCATAAATCTGGCAAAAATCTCCATGTAACGGCTGTACAATGGACACTTTAGTTTTTGATGAGCTCTTAAAAGCCTTGTCACGTGGTCAGTAGGAAAGACTAACACGGCCTGTGCTTCTCTGCCGGGCTGCGGCGTTTCCAATATTAACGACAATCTCATGCACATCGACCAATGCACTACATTCTTTTGTCCTAACGGTGTTGATGACTTCACGCAGTAGTGTTTGCATGTATTTGAGAGATTTAGTCTCTTCAAGACCGCTCTCTGTGCTTTTGTATCACTATAGTGAAGAGTTCAAACAACTTAAGGCGCAGGCCATATACAGCCTCTTTCGGAAATATTTTACGACCATGAAGGTGATTTCAAACGAGATGTCATTTTCGAATCACTGACATTAAAAGAACCATGAAAATGAGCGTAACATGAATCGCACGGCTTTAGTCTTACGGCATGCAAATGTCTACAAGATAATTTTCTTTAAATTTAATGCATACCAGCTGTGCCAGCTCTAAGTACTCCAAAAGGGAAACTTTAGTTCGTAAGTGAGTATGCTTATGAGATCCTCCATGCAGGGCAAATGTGACACGGAGTACATGGACGCTTTTCCAACAGCCGACGTAAAGGGCCTGATATTGTCTGCTTGTGCTCTACTACGTATCCGCACCTTTAAAAATTCAATGCATCAAGTTGAAACTTACCAAGGGTTTTATGGGCTATCACAACACTTGCACATGTCACCGTCGTTTCTACGGAACGATCGGGGGTATGTCAACCAGTGTGAAACCTGCCTCTTGTGTGGTAACTGGAGCCATTGTTTCATCCTGCTCATCCTCACAGTGTTTCTATCACGATTAGCCAGCGTGCCAAAACATGTAGATACTCGACAATGCAATGTGTCCTCATTGTGAAAGAAAGAGTTGTAAAAATCGATATGGCGGCGCCATGTCTTATCATTGCGGGCTAAATGGAATTCAATAAAATTAACACTCATTGTATGTAAATTTTGTGCTAGGTCCATTGGTCCTGCAGGACGACAATAATTTGACATTTGTGAACTGATGATCGAGTTCGGCAATTCAATCTTTTGCACAAGTATTTGCTGCTAGATAGTTTCGACAGTACTGCACGACAACTAATTGCAACAAATGCTACGCGTCATTGTGCCCCTATCCACCCTCAGTATAAAATTTATTGGCTTGTAAAAACGCTAAGTAGAGCAAATGTATAACGGAGTCGACCACAAATAAGCAGAGGAACTTGGAGGGATAACTCTTACGAGTGTAAAGCCAGGGAGGTTAGTTTACATGTAGACGATCATGGGATTGATGCATTAAAGGATAAACATCAGCACATGTGCCCTCATACCGTGGAAATCCGTTGGAAAATTTTACATGGCAGATGTATGGAGGACAAACAGGTGCCTAAGACAGACATATATACACATGATTCTCGCTCTGTGTATGACTGCATTGTCTCTACTAGACATCTCCAGCCGTGCTGCTGTTTGTTATCGATGATAACAGAGTGAACAAGGAAATAATATGTGTTCGTTAAACCCTCACCCTCGTATATATCCATCTTCCATTCATCATACTACATTTTCGAGCTTGAGTGACTACAACCGAAACCTTAGTTGTAGAATTATTCTACGCGCATGCAAAGGCACCCACCCCATCCACACTGTTCTGCACGCACGAACCAAAAGGCAAGTGCCTTCGTACATCATCAGCTAAAGGCGAGCACACAAGTGTTATGTAGTCAACAACCAGCCTGCAACTTTCAAAAGGCGATCATTCATTCAAACACGCTGAGTATCGCTTCATGATTGATACTTTTAAATGCTACACTGTGTGGGGTAAACTTTCCCCTTGAAATCAACCAAATTCCACAGCAAATGTCCATTCGAGTGATTCTTCCGCTCAGATGTACCATCGACCGTATCCGTTGACATGTGTGTTCATATTACTGAAATGCACTATACAAAATCAATTTTTTCTCATTTCTTTCCACATCAACATAAGAATCCTTTGAATGGTGATGTGAATTTTCAGATGAGAAAATTTTCAGAGTCTGCTGAGCTTCTAACTCAATCTGACCTTCAATTGGAGAAGCCTCTTGCATAATAATGGTGCTTTATTTACTTTTCAATGTGCTCAATCTTTCACATGCTCACCCATCCACGATTTTCTCTCAGGTATACGCGCAGGTACAAAGAAATGCTAGAGTTTACAACATGGATGACGACATGCTCCGAACCCGTTTCTACTACATGTTTGTCCTCCAACTTATGATAAGCCAAGAAATGAATTCGTCCACTCACAAGGCAGAATTATTTTCATTTATGCCGCTTCCGATTATGTTAATTTATTCAAGCCTTCATGTCCCTCAAGATAAAAGAATGGAGGAAAAATGTCCGCAAGTTTATCCAGCGTATTGTCATACGTACATGCATGACAAAAAAGTATTTACTGAGCAATTATTCAACGCTATTTGTAATAAAGGTTATTTGAAAATCCTCCGTCTTGTCACATCCATAAATACGAAGAAAATCATTTGACTAGACGTTGTGCTTGTATTTGATTCCTCCGGCTAAAACTGGTCCAGATGAAAAGCCTTGCATATGTTTGTGAAAGATGAATAAGATCGTCCAACTCGTTTACAATCCATTCTCTGAATTGCATCGGCAGCACAAAAAGAGCGGCATTAAATGACGGATGTAATCACACACATAACGCACAATGCAGAGTGAAAACATAAAGAAAGTTTACACATTACCTCTTCTTACCTGAATCCAATATGTAAATTGATAGAAGAGATAGAACCATGACGACTATTTGTTGTGCATCGTAATCTTATTTTGTCCAGCAGAGGACTAGTGATGAGGAAATTATTAAATGAGCTATTAAACATCCACGTCTTCAACGCATAACCCTTTTTATTTGTTTTATCCTTCTTCTAGTGAGAAAGAAAAGAAGACGGACGGAAAATCCGGTTTTCTCCCCTCTCTGCTCTGTCTTCTGTCTTCTTGGGTGCTGATAAAAATACACAGCATGACACGAACTCAATTCTTCATGGAAAACTCATTTCATGTGTGCTCTCTGCTTAAATAATTGGAAACTTGAACCCTTTTAGATGATACGTGTGAGCATTTTCCTCTTTTCACTCTTTGATAAGATGATAATCGGGAATAAAAGCAGAGCAAAAACGACAGTTTCCTTCTCCCATTCGACGCTTAATGTAAATCCCATAAAGTTCTCCCATATCCTAACCACACACTGCAAAATTCATTCATATTCACCGAGCATAATCATATGCTACTGATGACTTTTTGAAAACCAGTTTTTGAGAAGAAAAGCCGAATATCATCGTAGTTACCCGCCCGATTGGAGCAAGAACCCTTTTGGTCGTAAAAACCATTTCCAGAGCATTTTATAAGTCTGACATCCATTCATTTCATCCTTTTAGGTCGAGGTGAGAGCTTAAATACAACAAGAATAGAAAAAACTCTTCTGCTTCGAACTCTCACGAGACACGTTACAATGAGGGCACGTATAATCATGATGATGATGATGGTGACACTCATCTCCATCAATCTGCAATAATGAAAGGTATACTGTGAAAGATTTCTAGTCCCTGTTGGATTTTTCAACAGATTGTTCACTTTTTCCTTATTTTTCAATTTCCTCGTCAAGAATATCAAGTGTACTTGTCTTTCTGTGTTAGCTCTTTTTATCATCGCTGCCATTACTACGGGATTTTCACATGTCACCAAGACCTCTTGTAAGGAAGCAATACATATATGAGGTTAGGATGAATCCGTATATGCAACTAAAGAAGGTGCTAAGAGTACATGGTGCACTTGCATTGCCTCATATGGGCACAAGAAGCACATAAACCCCAGTTCTTTTTGGTGTAATATACGGTAAATCATGCTCTTAATCCTCGATGTGGCCACGCAGATTAGTGTTGCAGGCGCATGTATATGTGGAGGCTAAGGCTACCTCTAGAAACTATTGCGTTTCAATGCAATGAAAGATCATATTTTTTTCATCCCACTTCACACAATGATACACACATTGGATTTTTGATGGCAATTGACGACTCTAAGGTAAAAAATAGGGTCATAAATCCACTTATTCTTTACCTGTTTTGTGGACAAAATTAGAAAATTGAGATCTCTCCTTCCCTTTTCCGCACTCCAGCTCACATCAACGGGGAATGTAGAATTTTTTAGTGTACAAAAATAGGCGACCGACCAGTGCTGAGAAAAAAATATTTCTTTTTACCTCATCCAGCATTCCAGTGAATAAAGGGAATAATGGAACCACAATGGGAGCTGTATTGAAGGGGGAAGAGACTTCATAAATGTACTTTGTCACAGATATCCGTCATTGTTCCCATGCTGGGTCTCCATGCTGTCTTGCAGCGGGTCAGTCAATGTCATGATTGTCGTCTTAGCCATTTTAAAAACCTTCTACTCCGCATTGACATGGCTCTGATGGGTAATAAACACAATCATTTTTAATGTCTGACGAGAATATTGAGACCATTAAGGAGCTTCTTGAAGTCGAGCTGCTAACTGAAAGCAAACACGCACTTCCGCATTTACTCGTATGTTGCGTATGCTGTAACTAGTGACTTGTTGCACACACAAGCCTTGTACGAGGACATCCAGCCATGTTACGGAACTCTTAATGTCAAACAACGAATGACCGTTTGGAGAATATTTGGTGGAAAACGAAACGTTTGGTTTTGGCTTAGATAGGATGGTCACCGGCTTAACTCATCAACTAGAATCGAGAAGCGTTACATGATACCAGCTTTTTATTTAGCCTGTAATTGCTCCGCGTACATCATGTTCTGAAGGAATTCCAGAAAGTAAAAAACGTGGAGTAAAGAACCACACGCTTTCCTTCATCACAACAATGACATGTGTGGCTCCGGGACTATTGTTACCTTTCGAACTCTTTCAATACATCCAGACACTGCCACTTCAGCCACTTTTGTTTGCTTATATCCAAGTTCCCTAGTCATGTGGATTCTACTCAAGTTGTTCTATTTATAAGGATTGGGCTGTGAAAAGAGTAAGGACGGCGTGAGAGTTGTAAGACGAGACGTGTCGATAGATTTTTGGATTTTAAAGTTAGACGCATGTGAAGCTCACCCATTATCAACTTGCTAACGTATACGAGGACAATATTGTAGGTAAAAATATTGCTTTTCTCACACAATTCTGATCACTCGTGTAAAAGTATCCCCACTTTGAGAATATCTGCCTGTTCGCTTGGACATGTAATTTTTATAGGTTTGCCCTCAATAAGCCCTCCATCTTACCTTTCGTATCTGTTACATCGTAGTCTTTGTTCATATAATGTTAAATACTTTTTATTATTGTTGTGCGCATTCCCAATACATGGATTTCTATTCAAAGTTAGCTGCTCATATTGCAGCCTTTGACAGGTTATTGGGTATTGTCAACAATGGTATCTCTACGCGTGATCTAGAAATTCCTGGGTCAACGTGTTGTGCCCAGGTGAGTGAAGATTTTAATGCCGTAATGCTTTTAAGCACAGCCGGTATCAAGGGATTTGCATGGGATTGTCTATTTACTTACAGCCCTTGAGCACTGCATGTATTGGGATAATGAGTTGCTCAGGAGACGATTTTACCACGTATCAGTAATAACAATGACCGTAATTTGAGGGCTTGGCTGAACAAATTTGTTGATAATTATTGTATGTTGTACAGTGCTACGGCTGCTGCTCTTGAAGAGGAAGAAGAAACAGGAGCAGTTGTTGAGCACAGGAGAAATAAAGGACCTTGGAAGGAGAAGGATTTAAAGTTTAAAGTCAGATCTTGAAAGCGTGCGCAATTGGCAGAAATGAAAACAACTGGCTCGCTACTGTACCTTTTAGCCGCATTTCCTCAATTTAGACATCCTTTTAAAACTCAGAGGTAAGCGTGTGCCCCTCACGCCATGGAACGCAGTTCGTCTGGAGTGTTATGATTATTACACCGGACTGATCGGTAATAACAGTGGCCTAGTGCTACTAAATGTTGTGTGCTATGCATAGTAATTCTTGCGCAGCTTTGAGCATATGGAGGAAGCAGGTAGATATCGTCGTAGCTTAGACAGTCCAACGAGTTAAAATAAGTGCCTTGAACAACCCTCATGTTCCTGTGTAAGTTGCTGTCTCTGGGAGCACAGCAAGGTAGTTGTCATGTATGTACATGGAAATGGAGGGGGCAAACGGTGTAAACCGGAATAAGAAGTAGCAGGTGTAATATAGCAGCGTGTGGATCTATAGACGGAAATTATGAGGAGTCCTGACAGAGAACTAATGAATAAATGATGCCTATCTACAGCAGGTTGCCTACCGGGGACTCGATAAACACGTCACTTTGTCATTCCTTCGTGTCATTTGCATTAATACGCGGTCTGCCACACATGATGATGCTGGCAGGATCCTTCTTCTTACCTCTTTGCCACAATCCAGCCGCCTATGTCCTCATGGGGAGCCTGTATCATAATAACGCCTGTATTCCCTTTTCATGTAATCACATTCTTGAATTCCACATGTCTCCAGATCATTTTCATCCTGAAAATTACGAGCATTCGAGTGCGAGAGAGATCTCTAGGAATTTAGACTTCAATGCAAAGGTTAACAGTGTCAATTGAACTGAAATTTTTAAGTGTGCTTTCATTCAAGAAACTTGGTTGGTGGCAATGTAAGCAAGGCTTTGTAGGATTGAGCGGTGAATGTATAGAGAGGGGAAGAATAAAGGGCGATGATAATAATGACGACTAAAAGTTTGATTTCACATAGCGTAAACTGACTCGTGAAAACGCGACTGACTTTAACGCGCCTCTTTCCCTTGTTCCTCCGCAAGCGTGTATGTCACACACAGGTAGAAATAATAGATTGTAATGGAGATAATTGGTCGCCTTTGGTATTTTTGGCTCGTTGGTCCCGGCCGGAAATATGCGAGTGTCCAACTTCCCCGGCACCTGTCATGTGTGTGGGTGCATGTGGCAGACGTATATAGTGAAACTTCCCGTTCCGGTTTTTTCCTGTACATATACATGTGCCCTTCTTTGCTCATGTCTTCATGGTTAGGTGCCTAAATTGACCGTCTTTTAGACCTCAATTGGAATGGCTTTACCTCCGCAGGGAAGCATATGCCTTGCTCTTTAATGACTGCCAGGTCTAAATGGATTTTAAATGCAAAAATTATAACACATCTGAGCTCGTTAATGATCATTTAATGTTATTCCAGCTTCCGCTACTGTCTTCTCATGATCACCAGCAAGTGCGTAGGCGAGGCTAATGTGCTTTATTGTGCTCTCCAATAGCCATTACTCTTGCTCCACTAGGAGCTTAATATGACCGCTTTTAGCTGACGCTGTCCGTTAGTTTCACACTTCCGTCAGGCCGGTCACAACATGTGTCACATACATCTAAACAAATGATGTTGCTTTTTCTGTGCTAAATTGAAAGCAGTTGTGGGAGAACATTAATTATTTACCATTTGTAATTGTTACTGAGCCTTTCAGCTGACAACAGGGAAAAGGGTTTGTTTTTCAACCGTGAAAATTGTCTGAAATTGAATGAATGGATGAGCTGTGGAGAATGAAATTTGGTTCTCATCGATTCAAATGTGGGTTTAAATAGGGAACGCAAGTGTTGATGGGTGTCTTTACGGACTGTTAAGCTATTTAAACCTTGTTTTCCGGAGTTTGAAGAGCGATCGAGGGCTGCAGAAGTTTGCAGCACATGGTGAGAACCCGGATATAATATGCTAGTGCGAGTAAATTCTGTTGTGGAAGTAGACGATGATGATGATGAAGAAATGAGGTGAAGGCCGAGGGTATGAGTTCATTAGTTTTACATTAAAAACATACTGCAATGTCAGTTAATTCATTATGAATTGAAAAGGGAAGACGGGAGTGATAATTATTTGACCGACTGACTGCGTGAATTTGCTAGTCTGAGAGTCAAATTACAGTGAAAGGAAGCAAGGATTAAAGTTAAGAGAGCGACCCCGTGTCCTTATGAAGACGTTTTATTCTACTAATGAGCACTGAACTACATAAGTGGGCGATTGAGCTACGCACTTTTACATGTGTACACGCATGATGGCCATGATGATGGAGGATGCATACATCTCTCATCAGTAAACATTCACAGTCACAAGGTAGAGTCGTCTAATGTGAGATGAAAAATGCCTTTAGCCTCCATGCACCGTCACTTGCTCTTTGTTTGATGTTGACCTGTCAGAAATATCACCCAGCTTCATCCACCTTCTTATTTCCTCAAACTTGTTGCTCACAATTACCCTCTCAATCCATCCATTCATTAAATTACGCTCCACAACTCCATACTTCTCTCCCAGCAGCGGTATAATAACTCAATCATAATGATGGAAACTGGGTCTGCTTGATCTTCACAGAATGCATCACCAGAAGTGGTTTTCCGACATGTGCGCATACAAAACATCTATCACACAAGGCAGGGAAATGCAATACTCTGTAGGATTTCTCTCGTGTGTGCGTGTACGCACATCCTGTTGCCCATATAAACAGAAGATCATCCACGATGACAGCTTGACGACTTATCTCCACTTGGCTAAGCCCTGCCAAAATGACGTCTTGAATTAAGCAAACTCAAACAGGTCTATAGGTAATGACAGTGCACACCAAGTCAATTGAAGGAATGAGACATTCGAAAGATGATGCGCACGAAAAACCAATGCTGGAATTTGAACGCGTGTGCCTTCGCCTTGAAACAGCCTGCTCACATTTTTCTAAAAATTATTAGAACCAAGAGTTATAAATTTACCAATTATAGGTACTTTCAGGGAGAATTCAGGTGTGCTTGGCCCAAGGTAGGAATTGTTGTAGTATTCTGATGACGGATAGTTACTTCCGGAATCCATTCGTTACTGACTGCCGTATTCTCTACCGGTAGATTTGATGCTAATCTGGATCCATACTTCATCCTGTCTGCACTTTGGCCGTTACAGAAGTCTTGAAGCAGTTCACATGCTTGCAAACAAATGGTGATCAGGGTGAACATATCTTCCTGTGCTTGGAATAGTTGCATTTGTCTATGATTCATCCGTTTGATTGAAATGATCACCAGGACTGAATAGAAGTTGAAGTTGGCTGGTAATTTTCTGGTGTTTGATTTCAGGATTGTGAGAGGCTGATGAGACCTTTAAACTGGAAATACGGCAGCTCACCACACATAACAGCTGAAGGGGAGAAATGAAAAAAGTCATGAATGAACAAGGTAGAAAGAAAGCCACAGGAATCTCAAACATTTTTCACCAAGCAACAAGCAGCTTCTATGAGAAGGTTGCACTACACCTAGTTGTTTTCATGCAGTAATGAACACAGTGCAGCAGACATTTTGGCAGTGAAAACTGAGAGCAATGATTGCACTGGAGTAAGAGGCTATGCTCCGAGCGAGCTAATTATTCCTACCACATATACAGAATATATGGGGTAACGGAAAGTACAAGCATGTGCTTTAGAGATTGGAAGCAAAGCAAACGATGGATATTTGTGAATGCACTGGGGTCATTAAGGTGCATTAATTCACCAGCAAATAACAAGGTGTGATGAATTCCTCGCTGGAAGTCGTATTTACCAAGGTCAACATGCAAGCTCGTATGTTATTACATGAGTAGTACAAGGGCTGTGTTGCCCTATAGAGATGTTAAAGCGGCCTGGCTCTCTGTAGTACACAACAGATATAATGATTTAATGATGATGATGGGTTCCTCATATCTTCATTTAATCAAGACTGAAAATGTGATGAACTCCACCCTAATGTTGCGGTTGATCTGGAGTTATTAAACTCATTTTTTCCCTCTCTCTCTCGTGTATGTGTTAGTGCGACTGCATGGAGAATCCTTGTTTAGACGTCAAATTAACTATCTGACGGTCTTTGTGAAAATGAGTGCTATAATGACACATACTATGTGTACCAACTCCATAATAGCCTTGCACATACGCACCCCATTCTATCCCCTGACAAGATTCACCAGTCGGTGTCGTCACCGTTGAACATTAATGTCCTAAACAGTTCCCTAAATGGACACATCGTAGCCTTCATTACACTCCTGACTAAGAGTCATGTCTGCCAGCCGCCGCAAATAGCCAATTTATAATCTTTCAATTATATCATCATCTGCTCTTCCTACTTGCTCATGCCCTGTCCCAAATTAACACACACATCTCCCATTCTGGCTAAAACTTGAATGTTGCATGGCAGAGCAATGTCAAAGGAAGTACGACGCAAGCGGATATCTCTCTACACAATGGGGCATATTGGACTTTGTATGATAGAAAGAATGATCATGATAGACGCGAGTTTATTAGGATATTGAAGCCAGTCGTCATGATAATCCGTAGGGGAAGGAAGCCGTGACACTTGCTCTCTCCATAAAAACAGCATAGTTTATAGTATCAACCCTTTTTCAGCCCTAAAAAACGTGAGCTGTCTCATTCTTCCCGTCATGCATGCGCCACAAATTAAAGTCAACAGATTATTCTCAGTTTATTGACATCATGATGACACATTGTTATTAAGTCTCGTTCTATAATGTGTCTGTTTAAAACCGACAACCATTGCAGTATTCACCCGATTGCTAGCATACGCAATGCATGATTCATAGGGAAAGGATAAAGAACAGTTCTCACACACACACACGATCTAAAACAGATTGAATTATTTTAATGATACCTACTAGATACCAGTAGCTAGCGATTTGATGTCGCGAATCTTCCTTTTAAGCTGCAGGGCATGATAATTTCCGTACAGAGAAATGAAGTAATCGCTTGCAATATTTCTTTTAAAGGGGTGGAAACTATTTCACACTTGGAAATCCTCAATGAATGACTCCCGCCGATACTCCGTAATAAACACTCCGTGTGGGGATAAGGATGGCATTGTGTTGACTTTTTCAACCTAACGTGCTGTTAACTCTCATCATGTGTAGTATTACATTGTACAGTTGCACTATAGACGACGACTTGTTTCTACCTCCCCTCATAACGAAGCATAAAGTGGAATCAAGTGGAATGCATCAAACCTATAGGATGAGCTCTGTTTCTCTCTGCAGCAGGTCCACATCTCGTGTTCTACCTGACTGGGAACATTGTCCACATCGTTATGTGGAAGAATGAAAAAAACGGGAGTCAAGAGAATGTCATTTTTGTGGTTCCCTACAAGTGAACTGCTTCGCGCTGTGGAGAAAATCAGTAGCATTATGCACACAACAGAGAATCAGAGTGGTTCCTGCTCCCGTTGTTTCAATTTTCCCCCATTGTAAATCTCTCACAGCTCAGTCCTTTCTTAACCCGCCAGGTTCTTACACTGTGGAAAAGGGACTGCCAGGAGTGCTTCGCTCCCTGCTCAATTGTATGTTGCCTTATTCAAGACTCAAGGTTTTTCTCAATGAAATTCCTCATCATGTTATATGTACGCATCTTCCAAGTTTTTACGCATGATCAGCTCCAATTTCAATACGACAAGTCAAGTGCGGCTAAAGCCAACCATGGAACTTAAGACTGGATTTTAAATACGTTCTTAAACACACGCATTTCCTGACTGTATGCTCTGGCTGCTTAGATAACCTTTAACCTCAAGATGAGCGTCACATTTACCCCGTTACATTTGGCCCCTCTCTTCGGCAGTCAATAAGGTAACCTTTAATTTCTCCAATGCAGATCATTCACATTGTTTGTGTGAAGAAAAGGAAGGCTGGGTTATAAATTAAGTCGTTCACTGACGGCTTGACGAGTTGTCGGAAATGCTTGTCCTCTTGTATGATTCAGAATTCATGTCAGCGGGATACTCACTTTAGAGGTTTATAAGTAATAATAATATCAGAGCATATCTGAACGCCCTGAGATTTCTGATAAATATGTACAAGTTGAGCGTACTGTGCTTGATTCTGCTCTCTCTCTCTTAATCTGTCTGCCAATGCAATGTCAGTAAGGTTCAACTTGTCGCGGAAGAGAGTTTATCTGTGTACCTGTATGTATGTGTATGTATATGTGTTGGTGAGAAGGATGACTGAGTACCGTTTGAATGATGCTTGTATGTACGTTGTAACATGTCGTATAGTGTTACCTTTATTGGCGTTGCCTAAAGTTCAAGCTGAATGATTGAACTCTATGATGTTTCTCGCTCATTCCCTCTCTCTAGTGTGGACAAGTTGGAAGCATTCCGCACACTACAATCATGCTCACAGATCTACGTCTAAAGATAAGGAGGAAAAATGCGGCCTTTCATCCCATTGTCTGCGTCACCTGAGTTGGGCGGAGGCGAAATATTCAATCAATTTCATGAGGATCAATTGATTCCCCTCCTGTGATCTAGAATTCGAGCGAGAGTTCACTTCATTATTCAATGTAAGCATGTAGATCACAAAGTGAAGAACAAAGTTGGACATAGACAGAGACTTTTCAAGTGCATCACTAACATCGGTGAGGACGATGGAGCAACGTGGATGACAATGATGCTCTCACAGTGCGAGGGTTGAAAACACATTCGATTTAGGATGATTTAGAGGACACCATGAGCGTCGTCGTCAGGACTGAAACACGGCTGAGAGTTTGTGTGTGTGTGGAGGCGGTAATAGCTAAAAGGAGGACACCCTTATCATTACACAAAGCTCCAATGTTCCAAAGAGCAAAGGACTGTTTTCACTCCTTCTTTCCGACTCGCCTCAGATTACCTTTCACATGATGAGCTCTCATTTCAAAAACCTAGCACCCCCTCACTTAATATAAATAACTCTCCCTCTCATTCATTTAGGCTCACATATGTCATGTGAAAAAGGACGTTGCGACTACATGCGAAATGTTGATGCAAGTTTTGTACTTGGAAATATGTCGGAGCTCCTCAAAAATTCTCCCTAAAATGAATGGAATGCTGTTGCGATATAAATAGAAGCAAGTCATATTTTTAATCGCAAATGTGTGTGCAACATGTAGACTCGGAGGGAAGACTATAGTGCAATCTAATAATGGCTCTACAAACACACGCCAGGGCCCTTGACATTAAAAAAAATGGGTGACTGCATGTTGTGTCTGAATGAGGGCGGGAAGTCCTTTGGTTTTTTAGGATGCCAAATGACTTGAGAAAGAATTATGTGACACTTGGAAACTTCATCTCAGTCGTTGCTTCACACCCGTCCATGTTTTTTACCCAGTTGAAACTCATTCATATCCTCTAGTTATAGGGTTACTTCGCGCCTGCCTCATATAGTCAAACTAGTATTTGTTCTTAGAGGTCATGGAGATTTTCATGTAGCACGTAGGAGGACTGTCAAATCGTAGGCTTCTTTTGAGTAGGTAGCTGACAATCATTATTTTCCGTCTTGGTCACAAGTTTTGTATTGCTCCCAACTCCCAAGTATATTTTGCATCTGCTCTACAGTGCCTCAAACACCCCTGAACTTTCCCATCCATGACACTTCCTTGGTCAAGCCTCTCAGCTTCCTTCCTACGGCCGTTATTAATAATAATTTTCAGGCTCAAACAAACACTTGATGAATGAGTTGTTGTGGGACCTGCTCCTGCTGTCGCCGTATCTTTCTCTCTGTGCCTCTCTCCCTTCGTTCCCACATATGCTTTTCCACCTGGTGAACATATTGTGTGACCCAGAGGCTTGATCATCACCCCTAAAGCCCAAATCTCACTGGTTCTCATAGATCTTCAAGCGTTTACTCATGTCTATATAATTCCTTAAACTTCAGTGTCTCTTGACCAAAAGGTTTTGTCCACCTGAGGCCATACTATTCTCACAGCTCGTACTACTTTTACCTTAGCGATTTTAGCTTTGTAAACTTTTAGTATGTCAGCTTCAGGTGGACGTGGAAATGTATGACTGCTAAAATCCACCACAGAATGTCAGCCCCAGCCAATAGTCTGTGAAGATCCGCAGAAAATAAATTGGTTCAAAGTTCTTTTGAACAAAATTTAGCAAAAACCTATTCCGTGCCTACATTTAGCTTTCTGCGGTATAGAATTTGCAGCAGCCAGGTGGAGGTTGTGAGTCAATAATGCTTTTAAATGCCTCCTGCTAAAATCCATTCAAACCGTCGTGAGGGTCATTTTTGTGTGTTTATGGCAGAATGAGAAAATGGTCTTTGTCCGCTGGTTATTTAAAGATGACGACGAGAAATAGCCGGTGAGAAAACTGTACAGACAGCTTGCTGTGAATAGTGTATTCCGTAATAATAATGCTGGTGAATTTGACAAGGGATTTTTTGCAGTCAATGTGACAAGAATGACCAATAAGCACTGTAAGAATGAGTATAAAGAGAGTAGTGGCGTATTCTTGGGCATCCGAGTTGATGTTAACGCGCTGTGAGGAGGCTAAATTAGAATACACAAGAACTCATCTCGAACTTTAAAAGAAGCACATAAATGGGAAGCATGTGTAAAAATGAGGCATGCAAAGGGGGTAGGTAAGAGCAACAATGAATTCGAGTCAAGTTTCACTTGCATGAATGGTGAGAGTTATACAAAGGCATGCGTGCATACAACATAAGGTCTCGTTCCAAGAGAACCGAACTCTTTTTATCTCGCTATTAGTGCAAGGTGATGGGAACGCGGGGAGGACTAGAGGGGGAAAGAGGTTTGTTTTTCCACAACTTTTTTGCCAACATTGTTCCCCTTCCAATATTAACAATCCCGTAGCGGTACTAAAAATGAATAAATAAACCTGCTCCGCTACTATGATTTCGTCCCAATCTGGTATGCAATGGTGGTACAACCGGCACCATCATGTGCTCAAGGGGACCTTCCGCATTGAAATAGTAAAAGTATAATAATAATAATAATGTGGCAGGTTCCATTTTGTGACAGATATGGTTCAAAAGAATGTAGCTTGCTATTTAAAGAGGGAAAACATGTCCCTTATGTGAACGGATATCTCTTTATTTGGCAACGAGAGTGAACGGGTCCAAAAACCGCACTCTCTCCACGTAATTTGAATGGAATTTTTTGCCCTCCGCTCAGCAATAAGGTGAGGGAAGATGGTTTGAGGCATGAGCAACAAGAAGCATGGTTCATGACCTGGTCTAGGTTCATTTGTATTCACAAAGATGCTCTTGTGTACCTTTTAAAATAACCATCACGATGATGATCATCCGCCTGTATTGATGGCTAGAAAGGAATCCTAAGGAAGAAAGGATCACCCGAAAGGATCCTCTTCCCTTACCGCCGTGCATTTATTACCATACCGTGCAGATCAATATATTATGCCAGGGATTTTTGCAGGTCCTTTACCCTTTTCCTGCTTCATAAAGAGTCTTTAAGGAATCCCCAAAGGCGTAAGTATCCTTTTCCCTTTCTATTGCGTGGTACTTAAATTTCCGTTTTATTTCGTACAAATTTACATCCGAATTTGAATGAGCTCTGGGACGCTCAACTGCATGGCAATGGTCGGAATTAACGGTGCCCACATTTTTTACAGCAGGTTAATTTGTCTGGATACCTATAACTGGTTCATGCAGTAGACACCTTGTAACGGATTTACTTTCCTTGCTGGAAAACTTGCTGGATTATCATGAATGCAAGTTTTTGCTTCCGATCAAATAACCCGTTAGTTCCTCTCCTCCATCCAAATCTCCATCATCGTAATTCCTTTTACAGAATGAATGGAAGCTCCGTTGTAGGTTCATTTTGATGGAGTCGTAAAAAATGTGTGTAGGATTTTAGTAGAAAAGATCTTTCCCTAAGAGGACGTAGGATATGACAATTACCTCCAGTCTGGGGAAACCATTTGAAATCCTATTATGATGTCATCCTTTCCCTCAAATATCATCAATATCCATACCTTTTTTAGCTAATTCTCTTGCAAAACCTCCTCAGATTTCTCATGATTTTTTCTGTTTATTCTAACTGTTTTTTTTTGGAACCTGGTCTTCGTGAGAACCTGCTCTGCTACCGCACAAAACTGAATCCAGTTGATTGCTTCTGCCATAACTGTAAGTCTGTAAGTTTGTTTGTGTGATTTATTCAAACTGTAGCTTGGCAAGAGGCAGTATTTAAGGTTTAAATTTATAGATTTTTCTGGATATTGTGCATGCAAAGCTAAAGGGTTAAAAACACACCCACATTAATTACTCGAAGTCCTAAATGGCATAATGCAAGGGAAGCTTCAGCTGCTGATGCACCACTTGTACTTTTAGATCAAGTTACATCCGTTGTTTTTTGTCTTGACCGAAGGAGCGAAAGTATGCCCAGCCCTTGAACGACACCATATTCTTCAGTATGTTGCTAACTGTCGACATTAAGGATAAATTTGCTGTTCATCCTTGCATCTATAGGCACCAGCCTAATTCTTATGAGGTAGTATTGAAGAGATTCAGTTCACTAGACGGATCTGTGGCCGTCCCATTTAGTCAAATATGATTGGTACGGCTTGTGGGCTTGAGAGGATCTGCGAAAGCTAGAAGTGATCTTTCCCACAGAGTGAGATCCTTTAATAAATATTCTTCCATATGAATGAACATATGTAGGCATGTGTGAATGAATGAGACATGCAGGGATGACCGTAAGTAATTTTCTGCTCTTTTTTGTCCAGCCGACACCTCATGTGTGCCACAGTGTTGTGTGTGTGGCTTTACTAGGAAATCGGAAAGGAGCAGGTAGTAATTTTTCTTTGAGGTGAGCTCTTTTTCACACACAAAGATATCTTCCATTATTGTCAATGACTCTAAGTCCAGTGATGGCCACAAAGTTTAAATAGCAGCATGTGTATGAGCAGTGGATTCTTCACTGGAGGCAGGAACATGGTTTAAGGAAAAAGTTTCCCAAGAGAACACTCACGTCTCTCCTTAAATCTATAGTTCTCGTTGAAGAAAATACTTTGACGACAAGAGATTGAGAATATTTTGCTGGATAAAGGAGTCTCCTTCTGACAAGTTAGTTGATATTTGTTTCAAGGTTTTGCTCGACTAGTGGTGATTCTCACGGCAGTAGCAATACACTCAACACACCATATACCTGTACTCTGCACATTGTTCCATGTATTTTGCCCACTTGGATCTGGGTGTGTTTGTGATGCACCTGTTTGGAAGGCTCTTTTGTTGTTATTCTCAGAGCTTATATACACTTTCTGTCACTTCTCCAACTCTCTCTCTCTCTCTATCTCTCACAGCTTCAACCAGCTCGCATCGTATTTCCTTAGGCCAGTTTTCATTCAAAGAAAATTTCCTTCAAGTCTCCAACCAAGTGTCGGAAGACTTTGTCGTTAAACATACGCAGGCTTAGCCTCTGATGTGAGTGAAGCTATGAGTACCACATACAAAGGAAATACATACTATGCTCACCCACTAACATCCCACTACTACTACTACTAAACATACGCATTGCACTTGACCCAAGTTGTAGCCTAGGGAGATTATTGCCATCTTCTTCTCAAGTACCGATGTTTAGTATATACAACCTGAGTGAAGAAGATCCACGTTGGGGCGTTTTCAGGAAGAAAAGCTAAATGAATGGGGACTTGCAAGTGAACAGAAAAAATACCTTCGTCCACGGTGGCATCTAAATGACTATTCTTTGTGGGAGAGAGTTGTGTAGACAGCGGAGGAAAAGGGACTTTTTCATAATAAAATTTTTGTTGTTCAATTCGGCTAGGAGCGAGTACAATACGATCTTTTAGATAGTTGCAATCATGCGTGAGCAATGTCTTATGACACTTTTTCAACTTGTAGGTGCAGCAGTGTAGATTGGAACGCAGTCTGATGTGTTCTGATGAATGGACGGATGGATACTTGAGAGTGTCTAGGATCTAAAGTGCGTTGGAACAAGTGTGCATGTGTGTGTGCGTGGATTTGGAGTGATAAATGTGCGTGTGTGCGAAGAGGAGCAAGTGGGTGCATGCGTGTCTTTCCCTACTTATGATCATGATGATGATGGGCATGATCATCATCCTCTATGTCAGGTTTCACTTGGAAACCTGATTAGTTTCCCTACAAGCAAAAGCAGCGAGCAGTAGTAAAATGCATCATGGTCAAGGGCACAGTAAGCGCTGGAGGACTTTTATGAGTTGTATGTTTTAATAAAGTGCGTAGATGAGGCTGCTGCGTGTATCTGTTTGCAAACAAGAACAGCACAAGCAAAGCTCCCATTTTCACTTGCATAACCATCAATCTGTGATCATTAAGGTCCTCCGAAATGGATAGGTAATGCGAACAGTTGATGAAGCACTTGGATGTAAATCAATTTTTCACCTATCTGCCTGCCCAACTTCCTCTGTCTGACTGGCAAAGGAACACAAGTCAAGTCCGCGGCTTTTCTCACACAGCAGACAGGCCTAGATCGTGTAACCCATTATTGAACAGTATGAATCAAAGAGCCTTCTTCCATCTCTTCACTCTCAAGCTCACAACAACAAACGAATAATTGTTGTTGTTGCACTCATTTAGCAACCTCCAAGGCAATGGATCCTTAAAGGTAACATTATGAAGGGGAAAAAATCCTTTAATAGATGATGCAAAGAAATCAGAGCAACCTGATTTCAGTCCTTGTTCCTTGAGTCTTTTTCATTATTCAAGCCATGAAGAACCTCCTGACCTATATTTTATTCATTATTAAAAATCTATCTATATTCCAGGTTGGGAACAACCCTTACCTTTGAATCAGTACACCGCTCGATCTACGCATTGAGTACCCTCCCCTCGCTCATGCAAACAAACAATGCATGCATAAGATTGTTTATCCGCCCTTCAGCTCATGTGCTCTTCATCCTGGTCCTCTCACACACACCCAGGAACACTACCACCACAGTGATTAATTTCCTGTCCCGGGACCAAGAATAGAAGTGAAAGGAAAACTCCCTTGATCATCTCAACAGATGCTTGTCGCCATTTTTATTCCCAATCATTCACTCCATGCCTATACCTGTTGGAAGTGCCTGCTCCATCGTGAGAGGCCCATTGCTCCCAATTCGCTTCATCACACATCCGCTCCAGTTGAGCACCAATATAAAAAAAAGAACTCTGTCTGCCTAAATATGTCTGTAATGAGATGATGTTGAAACTTTTGAGGGGTCGAACCGAATAAAAATTTATTACATTACCCGCACCTCATTGTATTAGTAAAAATTATGAGCATGTAGCTCAAAATGAGATCACCATGACCAGGGCTCATTCGGAGGTTATGTGTGACTAACGCCACCACTTCAAGTGTCTCTAGCTGGGCCCATATGTCTTGGGAATTCGAAAAGGGTGAGCCAACATTAAGGGTAAAATGGTTAATTTACCTTAGCAAGCAACGGCCAAGAGAGGAAGAGTAATGTGATGATGACAGAATGGAGGATCTGTCCATATGACTGCTGAAATACTGACATATGCTATGGGACGTCTATCAATAGTAATTTGCAGCGATGAGTTTAATCATGTAACGAGTGTGGAGCGTGTGTGGTATAGGCACCCACAAATACAAGCATGACAGCATATGGGTTCAACTGATTGGAAGAGATGAGTGGCTATGGTTGGCTCGACACGGTCACGTACTCAAGTGGAATGGTGGCAATGGCAAAGCAGTTCCGCTCCTCTCCATATGCAGCCACTAATAGCGAGCGAGTGGGTGGATAGCTCTGCTCATTAATTAATAGATTTCAAATTAATTTTCTCTCTCTCTACTCACCCTCCTACTAGCCGTCCCTCCGCACATGCTTTTAGTAGCTCCGGTTTCAAGAATGAAAAATGCTCACCTTGTTTACGAATTACTTACGACTGTGTACATGATCCTCTCTTACTTCGAGCCTCAAACACACGCTGCTACGAATAATAAAATAACAGTTCTTTAACCCTTGGGTTTTTGAGAAGAGAAAGCTGTTAAATATCTGCCATTGATATGAATGATATGTGGAATTCAGAGAAGTATACGCGTGCAAAATAAAATTGGAGCAGAGAGCATATTGATACACACGTGAGAGGAAGAACGGCGGATTATTATTGTCGATGAGTTGCATTAACTCAACTGACAGTCAATCATGATTTTTTTGTTTGTGTCAGCTCTAACTTGATTGACCATATAGTGAGGTAAATGGGTAGCTTTGTTAAGGTACTTGTGAGCTGAGTACTTACTGGTATGGCTGTGACTACTGTTTTGTGGGCACCGACGGTGGTGAAATGATGGTCTTATTTACGATATGACCCTGTTGTTCATGATAATAAGTGCAGTGCGCACAGGGGAGAGAGAACACATCATACAAAACTATGATGAGCCCATAAATTTTCTTTATTTCTAAAGGTGAAAGGATCAGGGAGGAGGTGAGGTTTATAGCCAATATGGTGTCTCTCCCAATCCATTACCATTCATCAAAAGCCACAGAAAATCTATTTAATATATTTTTGTCAGTAATCTTTGCTTCTTCTTTTCTTCACGCTCCGCCTTGTCCCATCATTTTCGGCATACTTTATATTCCGTGAGAAGCTCCAGCTTGTTTTACTCCAGGAGAAGCTGCCGCTGTTTTTCCATGTGGCGGTATACAGTGATGCAATAAATTGTGTCTTAATGTATGTTGCTATTCAGCTGGAGACTTATGCTTCTAAGCCCTGCTAAACTTCTCAAGCATGCTCAAGTAGGTCTGGCTGTGTGAGGTGTAAGCTCATGGAGACTTGCTGGATGATATTGATGGGAGAGGAAGTTGACCGAAGGGTGTCCTTTGGTGTAATAATAACAGAAGGTGTGTATAATAAATAAGTCCCTTAATAAAGGCGTGGAGGGAGAAATTAATGGATTATTTTTATTGCCACTCATTCCACACTGAGATCACCCTGGACGGTATACCTTGTGGATGTTCCACCGTAAGTTAACTATCATACCGCATGCATGCTTTGAAATTTATTACGCAGTATGAGTCACTCCCATGGAACGTTTGAAATAGCATTTTAAGGCAGGCTAGAAACTGAGCTTCGGCACGCGTCCTAATACTCTCACTAATTCTCTCTGAATTAAGTGTACAGACGCTCAATTTCCGGCCAAATGTAAATAGAAAAGTTCAATTAGTAAAAATGAATTATGTGTGCTCATCCATTGCTGCTGGGATGAAGACTAACTTGTCGGTTGTTTCATTTATGAGTACCGGCCACTTGGAGCAACCATTAGCGTCTGTGGTAAAGTTATAATGATGATGTGAAGGGCAGTAGGAAGGGAGTTTTGGTACTGCCTAAACTGACCTTACCTACCAAGGTTGGTCGGAACGCTTGCTTGAGCAGGGAAATGATAGTGATTTTTTGTCCAGGCGGGGAGAGAAAACCAAGTCCAAGGTCATACGGTGCGGAAGGAATGCGCACAGAACAGAAGGTGAATGGAAGGGAAGGATAAGTTCTACTGGCCACAACATGCTAAATGTGATTTAATGTTCTTTCCAAAATTACTTTATTTCTTTTAATGCAATTTTCTGGGTACTCTGGGTGCACAATTCTAGTCACAAAGGTGCTGAGGCTAGACCATATCGTGATGCTAAGCCTTTTAGCGGCATAATGATTTACAAGTTTTTAAAAGTGCGCACAGCGTACCCCTTCGATCTAAAACTGCTGGAGAAGCACATAATTGTAAGCAGAGTAATACAATAAGGAAGCTCCTTTGCACTTGTTCCTCCGGTCAATACAGTACAAACGCCTTGAATGAGCATTGGAAGCAGCATACGTAGGGCTTATGCGACTACTATATGTTCGTCAGAGGCGGTAGCTGGAATGATCATTTTCGGCCCATCGTGTGCCTACACTGGCCACCTGTTACTGCTGATGAGCGTATGCACCACTAGTCATATGTGCCTCTATGTTCGTCCTCTCTGGTCCTTAAGCATCTTTAGGTCTCCACAGAGGAGCACGCAGAAAGCAGAAGATTCCGACTGCTGCACACACACAGAACTGCTCCTTTAAACGCCAAGCTCACAACCAATTACTACACTCATTAACTTTTATTCGAGACCCAATGTTCATACTGTAAACATACATGGGATTCTAACTCCTACTCATGTTACTTTTCCAATTTCGACCTCTGTACCAGGACTGTCGATGAGCTGGGTCTGGAGCGTCACTTTCAAGATCACCCTCTTGCCCCTTCCCAACTGGATTGGAAGTTGTAATAATAATCTGTTTCAAATCATGTGCTGACTACAGAAAAACAGCCTTCACTTTACCTTTAGCCCAACTCACGTGCTTGCGGTTTGAATATTAAGCACGTCAAATCAGCCGCACATATGTTGTATTTTTCATCCCGCAATCACCAATGCTTTACGAACTATGGATACATCCACGGATGGTCAGGGATTGATGGATGTCAGCTTGCTAGCTGGTCACCGCCGTCATCTTTTCCTTACAGAAGAATTGAGTTACTTTTCTTGTAAAGTTATTATTGTTGTTACCCATTCTTCAGATGACAGCAATAAAAACTGTTAGGAAATTTTCAAACTCAATTGTAAATCCAGTCAGAAGGTCATTCTGCTGACCTTTGATAAAAACTAATCAGTTTTTACTACCATAAGTTAATGTTTGCCGTCCTCTAGTTTCTCAAATGTAAAGGAAAGGGTGGAAGAAGTGCGAATGAAGGATGGATTTATTTGAAAAGGGTGAGCGATAAAGAGAAAAAAAGAAAAATGACGTAGTAGTATAGGGCTGGTTGTGCGTGTGCCATTTGCAGGAGTGGTAGTAGAAGCACGCGTGTATATGCGTGCGTGTCTGCGTATGAAGGAAAACATTATCACAGGTAGCCTGATGCGTTTCTTCCTGCAGCGACGGACGAGAAAGCTTGCAGAGTTAACTTGGTATCCTGTCAGTTTAAACTATGTATATTATATAAATTTCTCATTTCAGCAGGACTGGTTGGAAAAGGAACCATACAGACTTACTACTAGTTACACACTACTACCGAGTAGTTGATGGTTTTTATAAATCCTTGGGTCGTTTGGTGTGGTTGCATAAAAATTATTTAGCAATTTATTTCAACCAAATACAGCTGTTCATATTACTCGGACACTGGAAAGGTGGTATGAAGCATGAGATAAACACTTGCCATAAGGACAGGTGGTCATAAGGATGAGACATCAGTTGATTTCTCTCTAATACTGATTTTATGCATGAATTCGCCCGTGAGGAAATAATGTCGTGCTTCCACCATCGTATTAGTCATTTGAATGGAGTCACGCTCAAAGGCATCCATCCGTACGCACAAACGTCCTATACGAATTTGCCAAGCCAACATGGATGTCTCCTTATATCTCATGCTCGTTAATACAGGTGCAATTATTACCAATTTTAGCTAATGAATCCAGCTTGTAAATCATTTTATACACACAAGCCCTCCTGCCTCAAGTACTCCCCACCGATTTTCAATCAATTTCACTGCACTGCACATGTTATATTTCCTCGGACCGCAGGATGTTTATCTATTATGTCTACATGCTTGTCATTTTATACTTTGAATCTTCGAATGTGAGAGAGACTCACGTGTCTGTCTTCTTTCTATCGATGAATCCACAGGACGTGCATATATTCATCTAATGCACGCGGAAATTCTGTCTTCTACGGGAATCACAGTGTACTGCAATGAGCTAGGCCACTGAAGTGTGTAAGTTTGTAATATGTGCGTACAATGATACACGTGCCTTGTCCTTCAGGACACTGCCATGACCATTGGATGAGGAAAAGCGAAGGGGAAAAACTGTATGTAAATGAAAATGAAATCAAATCCCAAATGCTTATGTGTTGGAAAGTGAGTAAAAGGTGAACGAAAGCTGGAAAGGACAGCGGATGGGGGAGGTGTTCCTCTCTTCTCCCTTGTCGATCCGACAGTGAGCATCACCTCGCGTTTTTAAAGAAGAGATTCATATGGTGCCATAGGGAAAAGCACATATTGTAAAGACACTTCCGTTCCACATCTCATTTTCCACTTAAGGAGGTGCAGGAAGCTTACTTCCAATAAGTACCATCCAGCAGACTTGCCAACAATATTGAAGAAATGTCCCCAGTCCCCATAAGGTCTACTTGTGTATGTGCGTACATCATGAGTTCCACACTGAAGAGCATGGTAGCACACATTCGCCCAATATTAGATGCCAATGGATTAACCAGTAACAAATGTGACGTACACTTACCCCACTGGTTGAACGTATAAACAAGACTCGAACAAGAGCAGTTGTAACGTGCTCGAAAAGACTGGAAGCTGAAAACTTGCATGTACAGGCAATAAAAAGTATCGGTAGGGTAAGAAACCGCATGCCAACACATGAGTCCTTATTGTTCAACTTTCATACGAGCAAGAGGGCAAGATTTTAGGGATTTGAAGATGAGCGAAGAATATTTATACTATTCCACTTAAAAATTGTAGATCGATGAGCAGGGGTGTGTATGTGCTTGTGAAATACCATTATATAGGCTTCAAACTTTGTTCCCGAAACTTTCAGGCCTGTGTTCGTCGTGCAAAGTAAAGCACACCCTCATAGATTGACGACGACAAGGACTGCACCGGGAAACGTGAGACATGATTATTGAAGTTCATCCACGGGGGATTGGCAAGAGAGCTTGAACGGAAGTTTTGGTCTTGAGTTATATGAACAACGATACACATGCACACGTGCGGGAAGTACGTGGTGCACATTTACTTTATGCATGTAAAATGCTTTGGAAATCCTCTCAGCTGCAGCCCTGCATTAGATAAAAACCCTCAAAATGTTGCTACACATACTCTTCTTCGATTAGCTGCCTTCACAACCACGGTAAGTGTGTGTGTTTTCATAGCATCCATAGACTATTCATCATCCTCCCCCTCATAAAGAGTTGATCTTCAGCTGGTACAACTTATTAAAAATGCGAACTGGAATGTAAATCTACCGTCAAAGATTGTGGGACACGTGGACCTTTAAGAAATTTGACCTACCTCACAACTTCCAGAGTAGAGAATCATTACAATATCTGCCATCATTTCAAAACACACTCAGATTCAGCTGGCCGATTATGCTGTGTTCTGCTCTTACTTGACACAACATTACGGCCAAGCCTTGTGAAGCAATTTACACTCGTGACTTTGAACACATGTAAATTTCCAGCTCGTGTATTTTCATGAGCCCGGAAGAATCGAGAAATCAGGTGTCATTTTTCGTAAACATATTCACCAAGATTTACTCAATCCACTTGTCTTATCGCTTCCTTAACAATCAAACTTACGTGGTGATCCAGTGCCCAGCTGTTGTTGATTTGGTACCCTGTGAGAAAATTCTCTAGTATATTCATGTTTGGAATTTTAAGCGTGTCCCTCGTTTTTTTCTTTCTCTCCGTATACACTTTCAATGTTCCATTTGAACTAGTGTAAGAGGGCTACTGAGAGAGTAAATAATTTTGCATGCGTCCCCTCTTTCGAAAAATACAGCTCGCCTTTAGAAAATCGAGGGATAAATACTTACCTTTCCCAGTCAGTTAAGGGTTAAATAAGCTCATCCCCGAGTTTCCACTCTTGAGTACATCATCTCAAGGCACATCTGTTTGCATGACAAAAATAACCCGACTTATATAAAGCATGTACTCAGACAGATGCAATGTTTCACATAGAGTAGGTCAAATTGTGGTTTTTAAATTGCAATGTAGAGGAGCCATGTAGTAGGGATGCAGCAATGAAACCCATAAAAGGTCCCGTCTGCTGGACCTGTAACTTATAAGGCCTTTTTTTGGAAAGATAAAAGGGATGAGGCAGACTCCGCTATATCCTTAGCATTCTGAAAATTATCAGGTTATTTGAATGTTGTTCAAGCAATGTCAATGATAGTAGACGGAACCCTAATAATGTGTCTATTCATTCACACATTTCCATAATGGGTCTATCTCACGTAAATCTAATCCTGTTCTGCTGGAAGACAAGTAAGCCAACGGGGCAACCTTGAATAAATAGCCGGTACCTGCTGCCTATACCCCTGGCCTTCCAAAATACAGATTCAGTTGCCGACAAACTCTCGCAGTTTTATTATTATAAAATAAAAACAAAAACTGTTTGCATTAGAAGGGTATTTATAGTCAAACAATCAGTTTAGAGCGTCTCCTTACAGCTTCTATGCTAGAGTTCATTAATTTTCACCACTTGAGTATCTCATGATTCTTGTTGAAAGCAAAGAAGATACAGAGACAAAGCAGACCTCCTGAAGCGCAGTGCTATATTCGCATCAATACCAATTGGTATTTTGCGTTTGCAAAAGATCCGCAGTTTTTTTACGTTGTACCTTATCTAAACTTGCCAACCCAGATGTTCGTAGTGAAGTTGAATCACTTAAATTAATAACTGGGTGATGCAACGCATTGGCACATCATTACCAATTTATCGTAACTGTCCACCGGTACCTAACTTTCGTCCAGAATGTGTAATACCACCTGGTTCACAATTATTTTATTCCCGATAAGGATGATCCTCGCCATTCGTGTCTTCTCCATTCTAGTTGACAAAGTAGGCTTAACACAGTATGAATATGAACATTGTTATAAAACTATAAGAGATTAAGCTGCAAAAAGGAATCTAGTAGCGTTGGTCTTATACAGCTTTTATTATTGTTATTGACGTGGAAGCATTTAATAGGGGCGAGGTTTTTATATGTGTATTCATTCATTGTCACACAAGTAGATTACTACTCCAATATGTGCTCTCCCGTCAGCTATAAACTATTCAAGAGCAGTTTTTCTCTCGCCAAACTTGCAAGGAGGCAGCAGTACATAATGAGTTTAATTATTGTCTTGTTCACTAGAATGACAGCAACTTGACAGCCCACTGCGCACTACGGCTGGCTCTATGATTACTTGTGCTCCACCACGCTGTTTGAGGAACTTGTGTATGAACGGTTATTGGCAATGTTCTTATTACAGTTATTGTTGCACATTGCTACCGTCTTCAAATACAGAGATGTGAGCTTGTTTGTGCAAAACACATATGCACGGATGTGATAAGGATTCAAGATCAAGACCATATCCTTTCGGTGGACTCAAAGTGATGAAGAAGAGCATGCATAAGTTACTATGTATGGCAGGCGTTTTTGCAAGAACCGAAATTATGGGTTAAAAACTGCTGCAGCTCATCATGCTGTTGTATTTTTGACACTGCGAAGTTGAAGGGATGACGGGGCAGACATGCCGCTTTGTTTCGAAATGATAATTGTTATCATGATGATGCCCGTACACAAAGTAGTGACACACAGAAGGAATAAAGTCTGGGGTTTTTATTATGAGGCTACAAACGAAAAGACAAAGTGATTTGTCGGTGTAAATATATGCTACACTGAGGTAGTCTAACTTTGACAGGTATATTCTGATACTGTACCAGGTTATATTGTTATTTTTTTTATAATACTCCGCTCCTGTCTTGACGGCATTTTTGGCTTCGGAAATAAATAGTGAAAACGTGATAGAGACGGATTTTGTTGGAGCAAGAAAATGAATTGTGGCTTTGTTCCATATATGAGATATTTACACCTGCAAATGTTCCTGACACGTCCCTATCCACCATCATCACCATCACTCGTTCAACTTCTTCTCTCTCCCTCTCTCTCTCTCTCTCTCTCTCTCTCTCTCTCTCTCTCTCTCTGTCGTCGTATTTTCTAACCAGACTCTGACCATCTCTACTGCTTTCTTACCGTGCACTACTGCTGTACCGCAGGACGCACTTGCAACGAGTCATCGACGATCAAGTGAACAAAGAAGGCTGAGAAAAAACGCCACCACTACCACACACGGATCAAATTACACACGTTAGGTCTCTCTGTCTCTATAGAAATGCACGTATTAAAGTCAAGTGTTGGAAACCACCTTCCTCCTAGAAAAGTAGTTGTCTCGTGGGTACGCATTTAGTTTTACAGAATAACTTGAGCTTGTTGAACAAGTAACTTCAATCATATCGGCATATTGAAGACTCTACAGTCTCTCGCAGCCTCTTCTTTATCCCTTCGTCAAGTGACTTTTGCATGTGCGTATATGTAAACCCAAATGTTTACCATTGACTTTGTACGGTCATGTCAACTGGACGTTGTGCATGTGCCTGTTTTCGAGATCAACCGCAGACGGTCACCCTTATTGCTGTTCTCTCTCTTTCACATCATTGAGCAGTTAAAATCCAGATCACGACAACTGTACCATTCGCACATACCAGTAAGACCAAATGTGTAAGTGCACTATTGCAAACATGACAAGAGTCTCGAGTCGACATGTACGCAGCATAGCGGATGATGAGGATTATCTAGATTGATGCGAGAGAAGACAGGGAATTTGTGAGAGCTTGCCAGTCATTACGATCAGTAGACTCGGAACAGAATGTGATGGTCTTCATCACCATTATGGTCTTCTTGACACTCACTCCAAGCATTTCACGGGAAAAAATTCAATAATAATTTTTAGCATGTTGTATGCACCTGCTTTCTGCAAGTTGTAATATGAACCAGCAGTTGAGTTTCTGTGTTTAAACTTTTCATCTTCTCCTCCCTCCCTTGTTTACTTCCTTTCACATGAAATTCACGGTACTCCAAATGAGTCTTTTGAGTCGCTAGCGGTGGGGAGTCCCGAGATAAAATGCAGTCAATCGTGTGTCAATTTGTAATTAAAATTTTGTGCAAAGAGAGGAAAACAAGGAGGCTGCTAACTAACTTACGGCCTCCCAGTAATAGTGAACTGTGTGAATGCGTTAGAAAGTTACATGCGTACAAGAGGAATTACGCTGAAGTTGGTCAATAATGTTTGGAATGCAATTAATCAGGATTTGAAGGATTAGGTTTCGAGCTAATTGCTCCGCTCCGTATAAGTAGCATGCAATGATGAGGTATGGTCTAGTACACTTGTGCGTTTCATAATAACAATAACACGACGGATGCCTGGCATCAGGTGAGGACGTTTAACTGCTGTTGCTGTGCGTGTATATATTGGAGTGGTCAGAATTTTGAATGAAATACAGAATTGAAGAAGAGCATGGTAAAAAAAACCATTGGATCACCAACTCAGCGGCCTTCCGGCATCAAATAGGGGCTAATAGTATCACCTGCTACGTCTTCCTATGCATGGACGCGGTGCCTAAACAATAAAGAGAGAGAGAGAGAGACCTTCGTCAAGTTTTTAGTGATGAACGTGCCGTTGTGTTGTTACCCTGGCAGCGAATATAACGTATCTTTGGCATAAGATTTTATCATTCGCTCTTTATAGTGTGTGTTTGTGTGTAAGAGTAAGTTCTTGTTGAACCGGTTCACCACCTTACACTCACTCCAACTCATCATTATGGCCGTCATCAAAAACAGCAGTAGACCAAGTATCAAAGAGTTTCTACAGTCAAGAGCTTGTAGTAAGAAGGTATCAGGAATAAAAAAAATTATCTTAAGAAAGCATTTAACTAAACAAAACACATGTCTTGCTACCGCCGTGTATTTCTTTTAAAATGCTTTGGCATACTCCTGGCGTAAGTCTGCCGTCAGTTACCGATCAACTGGTATTACTTCAAAACAACAGCAGCACACGTTCTTGCCCATTTACCCTGCTCCTGTTTTTTTCCTTCGCTCCTCCAAAATATACCAAAACTTGCTCACCAAATGTTCGTATCGACCCGAACAGCCATTCCATCTGGCTCATACCTTTCTCGTGCCCCAACTTCTCGTGCTACTTGAAATAAATATGATCATGATGATTATTACAGAAATTGAAAGTTAAATTCAGGCTTGATTTGTCCGGACTCACAGCCAGACAAGAATAACAATTATTTGAAAAGGATTTCTTTAGAGCTACCCTCCTCGCATTATTCTTGAGCTCGGGTGTCAATATGCTGTGCACTTCTCTCGACTATAAAATGATCTCTGTACTACAGAATAGCAATGGTTCTATTCACAAATTCTTCACCATGGGCTCAGAAATCTATCATTTGAATTTTGTAAGTACAACCAGGAAATTTCAAAGTGATTCACATGATATTCGACATAAATCAGTTTGATTCAAATTGATTCCAGCTGGTCAAATAACTTGAATAATTGGCCATGCACTTGGTTGATTTATGCAGGGAGTAATATTTCCTCAGAGAATTCACACTCACGAGTGTAAGAATCTTCAGATCTGAATGCAGAGCACAAACGTGAGGAATCCCAGGAAGACGAGCGCGGGTGCGGATCGTCTTTATACGGTCAGAAGCGAGCGATAAAATCCTGCCTTGCTCCTGATAGCGTCCCTATACAAGGGAACAAGCCGTGTCCGTGTTGCGTATGGTGTTTTGATGCTGATGAGGAAATGGTCTTGCTGTTGTTCTTACGATGGAACTCCACGGCGGCGGACGGATGATGATGAAGCAGCTGATGGAATATGGCGTCAAATCAACTCATCAGTCGGTCATATAGGTGGATAGTGGAACGGGCTCATCTTCATATACACAAACAACACCACAGCAGTTACCTTGCCATAAGGAATAGTAATGAAAAGGAGTAAAAGTGGGCACGCATTACACCTGTTCACTCCAACTACCGAAAGCCACTGCCTGCTTCATCAGCTCCTTTCCTGAGGTTACAAGGTGCATTGGTTCTACACTGATATCTACGCTGGCTCCACCGTATGCATTAATTTATTATTACATAATCTGCCCTGCCATCCTTCTCCATTATATAATCTTTCACGTGAGCAGGTATCCCTACGTTTACATAGATACTTTTACATTTATTCCTTTTTGTTGCTCCTCAATTTTCAACGTGATAACAAAGTTGAATCATTGGTTCTGAGTAAAGCTCCATCTAAAAGTCACAATGTGGAAATGAAGAAGCTACAGCATGTCACACACAGCAGGATGATGAAGAAACAAATGTTGTATCGGTATAAACGCTCCTCGTATTTTTCTCATTTCTTAAGTCATCATCCCCTTCTTACGCCACACTTAGTTAGCAACAGGAGCTGCAGAAATTGTTCTGAATGTTGTGCATAGGGTGTCTCTTCGCAAGTCTAGTCTTGAATAATAAATGTTGACGATAACCAAGACAGTATAACTGTCTTATCAAACCCTCAGGAATTTTGAGTATTTTATGCAAAAATCGGTCGTCAACCGGCTGGAATATTCACACTCAAAGGCTTTGCAGAAATTAACCATCAGATTCGAATGGGAATTTTAAAATTGGTTTGATAACTTTGACGGCATGCAGGGCCCATCATTTGATCTTACCATTCGAGCGGGAACGATCTGGAGAAATTTCACATAAGGTTAGTTCATGATGCCGGTCACCGAGTGATAATAATAAAAGACACGAGAGCCCTCCGAAGTTATCAAATCAGCGCTCAAATGTTGCAAGTACCATCAAAGTTGCCATAGCGGCGGTTGCCGACGCTATTCAAGACCAAAGGTGTAGACCAAATTATGAGACACCCTTTAAAAACCATGAGCAGCAGACCTGTATATACATTTCCTGCTCCTTTTAAAGGCACATCAAGCTCGAAGGGGTTCAAGCTCCCGTCCACCACGTGTCTTATCAATTTAAAACAAGCATCCATCCGCCCAGTAAACGTCCTTATCAAACTACTTCCTTAAGCCTTTTAATTCTATGTTCCCTTCTGGTAACGCAATTCACCTGTTCATCCTTAACATTGTTAGTTCAGCCCTTTATTGCTCTCGCTTGCTCCACCATACAAATAACAACTGAGCGTCAGCCGGACATTTATGCTTGTCGTCATCAACGTCGTTACCATCCGGTAACCCCTGGCTACCGTTACCACTGGCATCGTATGCTCATTATAGTCTCCTTTAACCTCCCCTCAACGTGTTTTTCTTGTATTTGCAAGGTAGTAAATACAATATCCTCGAGTAGTATTCACAGAGCAGAAAATAAATACAACAACAGGGAAAAAGATTTAAAGGGAAGAATGGGAGGATGTGTTGGGTTAAAGAATGTGTGCGTGCGTTCTGTAAAGTTAATGTCTTTTGACTGCGTCTTCTTCATGAACAAATGAAAACTTGAAGGTTCTCCTCCTCCTCCTCGTTCGACGACGGCGTAGGGTGGATTGTTATTTGGAATATGAATAAACGATTGCTATTTTCTCTGTTTTAGCACGTGTAGGTTAAGTGCTATAATGACTTTCCTTCTCTCACACATTTACGAGCATATTTGCTACATTCAAGACTTTTCAATCTCGAGCGAGGATAAATATACATAAAATTCTCTTCCTCTATATGACGGCCTGCTTGATTACCAAGAAGTAAACAGTGTACCTGCACACTTTTCTGACGTCCTCTTCGAGTGACAAAGACTTCCCACAAATTTTCTCCTTTTTCATCCGCATGAGTCTGTTGGGAGCATTGCAATGAACCTGCAACGAACATGATTATGATCATCATTATCATATTATCGGCTGATAAATATTACGCAGGAGACAGCTTAGGGAAGGAAAGAATGAAGCCGTAAAAAGGTATGCAAGAGAGAGAGAGAGAGAGAGACAGAGAGGATTCACAGGAGTCACCAAGGCATGGTTCGAGCTGATAAAATGCGAAAGCAGATTAGAGAATTTTACAATCTTACGTACATTCTTTCCCATCTTTATATTCTTCCTCTCTGGACTTGATCCTTACCTGTTGTTGATGTTATTGCAGAGCAAGTGGGCGGGTAGGGAATTTACACCAACCAGCAAGGCAGATGAGTGCATCTGTGTAAAACTGCAAGATTCATACGGTGCAAGATTTAACAAGGCAGAAATGAAGGCGTTCATGAGCACTGTAGCTCAAAATCTCTCTCACTTCACTCGACCACATAGGTCTGTGCCAACAACAGGTATTTGACTCGTCTGCACAGGTAATTAACCACAGCTCATCGTGTCTCATTTATCACAGTGTCAATCAGTTGTTGAGCGTTTTTGCAGCCTCTTTTTCCCCCGTTAAAGTCTACTTCTGATGATGCCTTCCCTCTTGTTGATCATAATGATGAGATACACATTAGGAGGAAGAAAATTTTCGTTCAACCTCACCGCTAATCTCTTTTCCTCTTTTGGCCCAAAGGGAGGAGAGGGCGGAGTTATCATACTTTGCAATTTGTATCTTTCTTTCCGTTTTCGCCCGACTGATACAAACAAGGGGTAATTTCGGGCGAAAATAGAGGAAATTTGGGGCAAAAAATAAATGGAA
>JAQIWI010000318.1:0-39962 GCA_034698825.1 Deuterosminthurus bicinctus | reverse complement strand
TATTGCATTAGCGTTGACCTTCATAACATTGCATACTTTGACGTCCACGCATGGCTGCAAGGACAGCCTCCAGAATTTTACTGTTCACGTATAAATCCAATGGAATTGTCCGTTTTGGCTTCCGCTTGAAGTTCTTTTTTACAGTATGTATAGTCCTGTGTTTGGCATGGTTACAAGAGGCCATGGAAACTCGTGTGGTAACCGGGTCTCCTTCATTTAGAAAATCGTTTGTTCTTCATCCCGCGGCGACCCGCTTCAGCGTCTACCTCATGGACAAATTGTTACGTGAAACACTGCAAAGAGAATTTTCCTCATTTCTTGACCGCTCTAATTTGTAACTCGATTGTTGTACTTTACACCAAATAGAAGCACAAGGAGAGCATGACAAAATTTGAAGTTTGTTTACATAACATTCGAGCCATTCAGAGGTAATACTTTTATCAACCTCGCAGTTAACAAATTAGAGGGGGAAGAGGACGCTTATGCGGTCACTCAAAGTTTTATTCCACAGCGAACTGTGATTAATTAATTCAGGTAAGAGGCTCCATTGGGGTACAATACAGCCGTGTTTTCCTGTCCTCCCAAGAGCTCCACCATCCAAATAGGAGGGATGGAGAATTCCGGTGCCATGGAGACCTTCGGGGACAACCGTAGCCATTTGTAAATACTATATACGTTTGAAATGGTAGACAAGTTACTGATATTCATACACATAGGAGGCTGTTATCGGCATCATGTTTATGCCGACTATAAGTTATATATACCACGAACTTGAATGTGTAGGCGTGTAGGTATTTTATTTGCAACTTTCGCTCAAGTCATCTCCCCCTGCTCCACTGCTGCCCGTATTCACAAAATATTTTTTAAAAGGACTGCGACTAACTACACAACACACGCTGCTGCTGACCTTTATCTCTCTGTGGCTTGAACTTGTTAATTGGAAAGGCCCGTTGAGTAAAGTAATTGAGTACATAAAGTTTATCTCTCTCGGACGGAAGGGCTGATGGAGTTTGGCAACAAGTTAGGAGAGATGCTTGTGCTTATTTTTAACTATATAATGGGTTAAAAACTGCTCAATTATTGTTCAAAGGAATCAAGGGACTGATACATCAGCCCAAAACTTCCGCTCCAAATGCTTTCTCCCATTAGCCTCTTCATATGTCATTCGGAGGTCATGTGTAGGTGAGAGGAGCCGTCAGGAACTTGAGCAAGTTCATGTCTGTACATACGTACATACAGTATTACTACAGAATTTCGTCCAATATGCTATAATAATGCGAAATGTACCAGGGTGTGCTTCTATTTGAAAAATGATATTGCTCACTTTCTTCTGGGTCTCTATTCCCCTATAGAGTTTAGTGGGAATCTTCATCTTCCCTCATACATGTGTAATAAATATGTTGCCTGAGAGAGCTCAGTTTTTTTGCAGGTACGAACTGAAAAATGTTCATGTCATTACATTTGGACTGTACACTCTCTCTTAATTTAGAAAGGTAACTTATTGCACCAGCTCTCTGACTCTGACACTTGCTTTCCCTATTCAGTCCGACCGACCATTATGCATAGCTTGAGTTGTAGAAAAATAATGAGAATTTCATCATAAGTGAAGCCATACAAAATACTGAACATATGAGTTCATTTTTTTCATTCCCTTTCAGTCCGGATATAAGCTTGAAGTCCAGAGAATGAGATGGTGAAATAAACGGAATCCTTGTCCAGTAGTATTGCAAAGCTTGATGATAAATGAGAGAGAAGAACTTTTTTCTTTTGCATCTTGAGAACGTGAGTGCGAGAGGACAGCTGAGGGATCTCGAGAATTTTTCACATTGAAAAATGCTGAAAGAGGCGCGGATATTTGGTGTACTCATGAAGTTTAGCCTGATCTGCGAATATCTGAATGTGAACATCACATATATCTGAAGGTTGGGCGCAGCGGAAGTGCTCAACTTTTTGACAATCAAAATGCTAAATTAATAATTTAAGCAATGCAGATGTTAAACAGAAGGTTGTGTTTAGATGATTTAATTAAAATCTAGGGTGAGTGCATGACGTCAATGTGACCGACTCCAGCGTCTTTTGAGTGAGAGCTGCGGAAACTGACACAGGCTGAAAAAACTTGGATTTAAATGTCACAACAGGTTTTGAGTACTAGCTCTTAGCTCGGTGAGTAACTGTTGAAATATGTAAGTTGGTAATTTTACTACTACTATAGTCTATAGTATTAATTAAATTTGTTTTCAGCCTGACAAGAAAAAAAATGACTGATCATCGTGCAAGCACTTCGAGTGTCAGTATTCCAGAGACGGAGCTGCTCATTTCCCAGTTAGAAAGAGGGACGGTTGTGACGAAATTCAGTCATCGGAAGAAGCCTGAAAAGAAAAATTTGACGATTCGGAGGGAGACACGTCAGATAGTGTGGCAGAAGTCATCCAAAGGAATGATTGATGGAGCAGGTGAGAGCGGATGGGACGAAATTCCCTCCCGGATGTACCTTGTAATTGATGACAAGTGGACAAATATTGCGAAATTTCACTTTTCCAGTTGACTTTCGGGATGTGAAGGATATTCGACAGGGGAAGGGCTCCAAGGATTTTGATAAATGGCCAGATGACGCAAAGAAATACGAGAATTCCAAATGTTTTGTCATATTTTATGGTTCTGATTTCCGGCTACAAACGCTGTCCATTGCAGGTATGTGATAGTCAGAGACCTGTTAGGTTGTCAGTTTTTTCAGTGGTTTAAAATCCAAGGTCTTGACTATCTTCCAGCTTTTTCGGAGAAGGAGTGCGAGCTATGGCTACGGACAATCAAGTATTTAGTGGCGGAGACGAAAGAATCAAGTTATAACGTCCAGTTGGAGACCTGGTTACGAAAGCAATTTTATAATTTAGAATCATCCCATTCAAATTTAAAGGGGACGTGAGTGCGGAATCATAATAAGGCTGCCTGTAGTATCTGTGGTTTCTGTGTGAACGCTTTGTCTTTTGTGCTTGTAGAATCAACTTAAAAGAACTGAAAGCGTTTCTTCCTAAAATCAATTGCAAGTTAAGTACGGGCAAGCTTAGAGATGTGTTTCAAGAGTTTGATGTCAAGAAGTCTGGCGAGATCGGCTTTGATGATTTTTCCTTGCTATTCCAACAGTTGATGCATGATTCGCAGGTGATTATTATTTGCTAATAATGTCCATTGTTTAAAAAATAACCTGCCAGATTTCTCACTATCAATTTATGTATTGGATGTTTTCAGGGCTTAACAAGTCAATTCAGCAAGTTTATCAAAGACGGTTACGTCGAGTATGACATATTGAATCATTTTTTCCGGGATGAACAGGATGAGGTCAATGTGGACGTGAGTGAAGTAATGAACAAATTTTTTCAAGATCCCAATAGAACTACAGCTACGCGAATGAGTGTCCAAGAGGTGAGAAGAACTTTCCAAAGCAATCGAATAAAATCCTTGCGAACGACTTTAGTATTTAATTCGCTCAAATTCTAGTTTTTGGACTACCTGTTCAGCAAACAAAACACGCTGTGGGATGATTCTCAGGACCAAGTGTGTCATGATATGACTCGTCCGTTGGCTCACTACTACGTCGCATCTTCACACAACACATACCTCACAGGCGATCAGTTCAGCTCCGAGTCTTCCACAGAAGCCTACATCCGCTGCTTACTCAACTCTTGTCGTTGTGTTGAGCTTGACTGTTGGGACGGATCTGATGGTCAGCCATTCATATTCCATGGACATACATTAACGTCTAAGATCCGATTCAGCGATGTCTGTCGTGTGATAAAAGAATATGCCTTTGTACAATCTGAGTAAGTCAGTTATCAATGTATTTTCTGGGTCATCGGTTCTACAATTGGTCATTTTACATTGTAGCTATCCCTTGATTCTGAGTATTGAAGATCACTGCACGTTGCCACAACAAAGGAAAATGGCTCAAATATTTTTGGTAAATGAATAATTGAGTGCCACTCTAGTCAATTTATTGAGGTCGGAGTACCGTTTAAAATTCTTACCATGGAATAAATTCTACAGGAAACATTTGGCACAACTTTGGTTATAAGTCAGCTAAACAAGAACGAAGCAGCACTTCCGTCTCCAGAGCAACTACGTGGTCGTATCATACTGAAACATAAGAAACTGCCCGACGGCGTTAGTGACGATGAACATTTTGTTCGTATCGAGGATTTTTGTAAGTTCTATCAGTAAGATTTCACCAGAAGTTCTATTCAAATTTTCATGCTTTTCATAGCCAAAGAAATGGATTTGAGCAACACAATCAAGAACGGAATAATGTTCATCGAAGACAATTCCCGTTGGCAGCCACACTTCTTTGTGTTGACTAAAAGGAAACTCCTGTACACTGAAATGACTACGCAAGACAACGCATCCAGTGACCAGTCCAATGTCACCAATCCAGATGATGATAATGTAAGGGTTTTTAAGGGTTGCTCAATCAACATTCATGTTTTTAGTTTGTATGTGTGGTCTGTAGCAGTCACAAGATTGTGTCAAGACTGAGGAGCTTCATTACAGTGAGAAATGGTTCCATGGTCGACTAAAAGGAGGAAGAAGTACAGCTGTTCAATTAATTTCCAACTACAAACAAGTAGACGGAACTTTTCTTGTACGAGAAAGCGAAACTTTTGTCGGGGATTACACCCTGTCTGCATGGTAGGCTTCGTCATCCTCCATAAGCTTCTTCATGTTCAAGTGATGCGCCAAAAGGATTTTAAATTAATTGTTCTTTCAGGAGGAAGGGTCGTGTGATTCATTGCCACATTCACAGCAAGTATGAATGGGGTCAAGTCAAGTACTACCTCGTAGACTCCATGCTTTTTGACAGCTTGTACTCTCTCATTATGTACTATCGGGAGCATCCGATTCGTGGGCTGGTACGGACTTTCAGTTTGTAAGTTTAGTGGAAGAGAATCAGTGTTAATTTATACCACTTTGTATGACCAGGAATTCCACGTCAAACTGGGCGATCCTGTGCCACAGCCATTGTGTCACGAAGGAAAGCCCTGGTTTCATAATATTGATCGAGTTGGAGCTGAGGAGTTGTTGAAGCGAGTCAGACCGGATGGAACATTTCTCGTGCGTCCGTCTTCATCGGCTACTGCAGATGACAGAAGATTTGTCGTATCCTTCAGGTACAGCCTTTGGAAAAATCTCCCATGACTTGATTTTTTTTCACTCCCTCATAACCTGATGACATTGGTTTTTTTTGCAGGGCAAAAAACAAGATCAAACATTGCGTGATTAAAGAAGATGGAAGGCTTTTTATCGTGGGGCAAAATAAATTTGAAACCCTAGTAGATCTCGTCAACAATTATCAGAAATATCCTTTCTACGCGGGGATTTATCTCAAATGGCCACTGACGGATGACTTGCTTAGGACAGAAATGCCGTATTTTGAAAATACAGCGGACCAACAAGTTTACACTGATTACCTGGATACAAATGTTTTCAATGATACAAATCAGGCACGCTGTTTTTTTTTCACTCGTTTTTCCAGTTTTACGGGTTTTATTGATGAGGTATACTTTGGCTTGAGCAGGTGTCTGCACGTGCCTTGTATGATTACAGTGCAAGGCGGGATGACGAATTGACTTTCCGCAAGGACGATGTGATCACTAATGTAGTGAGAGAGGATGAGGGCTGGTGGAGAGGGGAGTTTCAGGGAGTCACCGGATGGTTCCCTTCCAATCATGTCGCAATCATAGAAGACACGAGCATTTTAGGAGACTTGCAAAAAGGATGCATAGACTTGACAGGAGCCAGTGTAGACCTTCGACATGTCTCCGGCGCAGAATTCTCCTGGAGGGTTTTCATTGATATCAACAGTAACGTTAGGATGTTTGGTGTAGAACGCGAAGAAGATGGCACTGCTTGGGTAGAAGCTATTCGAGGTGTCGGGGAGAGCGTTAGTGAAAGGGTAATGAGTAATACACTTACACTTTCCAGATGTGCATGGGAGTTTACTTCAGGAGTAAATTGTGCTTTCAGGAAACTGAAAATAAGAAGATGGAGCGTGTTAATCGAATAGCAAAAGAACTGAGCAGCTTGATTATTTATTGCTGCTCAGTCAACAAGTTTTCTATGGAGAAAATCCGCACGAACGGACGGGTCTTCCATGAAATGAGTTCCTTCCCTGAAACTACAGCGGAAAAGCTGTTTGCAGCAGAGCGAGAATTCTTCATTTGGTATCATCAGGTAGAGTCATCATTGACCATACTGATCCTAAAGTCTTAGCTCCGATCGTTGCCCTTACTTTCCTTCTTGACTCTTAGATCCAATTGAGTCGAGTTTATCCCAAAGGACAGCGTTTAGATTCCTCAAACTACAATCCTGTTCCTTTTTGGAGTGTTGGCTGTCAAATGGTGGCTCTGAATTACCAAACACCAGGTAACACCAGACATTTACTTATCGCTAAAAACAATGAGTTGGTTCTACAGAATGTTTTTCTGTGAATGTCTAGACAAACATCTGCAGATTAACCAAGGGAAATTCCTGCAGAATGGAGGCTGTGGTTACATCCTACGGCCTGATTTCATGTTTGCGAATGAAAACTTTTATGAACCTGATCCTGTGCATTACGTTGTAACGGTAGGAAACCTGATGCAGTTATTAATTTTTTGGGGCAAAGACGATGATGTGACAATTATTTTCAGATAATCGGTGGGCGACATTTGTGGAAATGTGGGCGAGGAATTATTAGCCCGTTCGTAGAGCTAGAAATACTAGGAAGTGATCATAAAAATTCCAACTTTAGTCATCTGTTTAAGACACGAACTGTCCGTAAGTTTTTCATTTACTATGTTGTTACAAAATGAATGTATCATTTTGGGATTCTAAGGTTATTCATTGAATTTTTTTCGGAGCAGAAGACAATGGACTGAATCCATATTGGAACGAAACTTTCAAATTCAGCGTCTTGTATCCTGAATGTGCAGTTTTAAGGCTCGTTGTGAATGATGAAGACATGTTTGGAGACCCTAACTTTGTCGGGCAGTGCTCTTATCCTGTAAGTTCTCGCCCTTCAGATGGACAATTTTAGAGCATTAACAATGACGCTGTGTTTTTCATGTTCATTCTGATCAGCTGAACTGCCTCAGGAAAGGCTACCGAAGCGTGCAGTTACTGAATGGATTCAGTGAGGAGATAGAGCTTGCAACTCTTTTGGTTCACTTCCAAGTGGTCGCAAATTGAGTCTCACGTACGAGACCGCCACGTCCAAGAGGAATGTTTTGGTTATGAAAATCCGCTATCATTTACTGTTATGACGAAGCGATCACTGCTTTTCTGCAATAAATTTTTTATTTTTGAAACGTTGGTGGCTCATCATGCATTTCCTCCTCCATGTGCTAGCTCTAGTCTTCATTCAAAAGAATAGATCGGGAGGACTGAGGTTTTTCTTATAATCACGTTTATTCCCAGGGTTAAATGAGAAGTATTACAAATCCCAAGTTAAATGTTGTTTCACACTTGGAAAAGCAGGAAATACTTTAGGCTAAACCAGCGATTTCTTGCTGAACTTTCTTCCAGTTATCCAAAGGTCCGTGCTCAGGAAGGTACTTCACATTGCAACCGTCATGTGCCAGTCGTCCCTCCGATTTCAAATTCTCGTAATCTTGACGTTCCCACTTGGTGAATCCCCACTTCTTGGAAACAAAGATCTGCGAAGAGACAAAATCATTAGTATGATACTCGCTGGACATAACCGGTAGGCCATTTGAACTTGAGTTCGAGCAGTTCTCGTTCCTACCTTCTGACGTCCGGGGAACTTGAACTTAGCACGACGGAGAGCCTCGATGACGGAAGCCTTATGCTTGTCCAACGTCCGCACACTCATGATAGGCTGACCGATGCGAACTCGGGCAACAGTTCCTTGTGGCTTTCCGAAAGCCCCACGCATCCCAGTTTGGAGTCGATCGGCTCCAGCACATGACAACATCTTGTTGATCCGGATAACGTGGAATGGATGGAGCCGCATCCGAATGTGGAACTGGTCCTTTCCGCAAGACTTGACCATGTACTTGTTAGCGCAAATACGTCCAGCTTCCAAGGCCTCAGAGGAGAGCTGTTCATATTCATCCGACACCAAGTGGACACACAAAGGGAAGTCCTCTACTCGCGCCTTCTTCTTTCCCAAGTCGAAAATCCTAATCTTGGCATCAGGGACACCACGACAGAACCGAGACTTGGGGTAGGGCTTGTTTTTACAGTAACGATAGCTGCAATGACAAAAAAAAACAGTCCTATCACACATCGTCCACCTCAACTTCCATACGCCTCATGCGCTAGAAAGCATCTGTTCGCACTTGAAGTTCACTTTTACACCGATTCAACAAATTCAATGTAAAAGGCGACAAGTGAAAAGCTTTAATGTCGGCATTTATTTTCTGGTAGATACTCACAGGATGTAACCACCGAGGGAAATGCCTACGGTTTCACACGCACCGTCACACCAAATCTATCACTTATTCCCCAAATCAATCTATCACTTATTCTCCCAATCAATCTAATATTTTTCTAAATCCAACCGCTTTTACCATTCAAAGAATATAGAATAGATATTCCACTGATTTTACCAAAAATTCTTAACACTTTTATGCAGATTTGAAAAACTGGCTTACCATCTTGCCGGTCGGCGACCCATTTTGGCCGATACTTTCTGAAGGATTCCCTGAAAAATAGTTCAAACGGTTGTGAATGATTCTTTTTATAATATGTGGTTTAAATTCCAATAGAATTTGGGACAAATATTACAGAAAAATTAAATATTTCACTCACCTTCTAACACAAGAACGTCGCACGTTCTGTCCCACTCTTCACTGTGGCACAAATGGCGTACTTGCTCTTGCTTCTTCTTCACCCTGCCGGGCCTCTCACTCTCGCCCGTTTCAATCCATTACATGTACATACGTTGGCCACATGCTCCCAAGTCCGGCCTTTACTTCACATGCCGCCGCATGCAAAATGAGCACATAGATGCCGCAAGTGGCTTTCGCTCTCAACTGGTAGTTAGATTCGGGGTCTCATGTTAAAAGATCTTGCTGACATTGCAATGTGAACTAAGTATAAGATTATCTCATACTGAAACGTATGTTGCATGTATTGCATACATAATGCTTGATTATGAATTAGAAGATGACCACCGTAAACGTTTAATCTGAATCGTCTGAATCATCATAATGTCCAAGCCTTGATTATGTCATCCACTCTAGAGCTGAAAAAAAGTTGGGATGGGAAATAGTGATATTATGTAAATAGTAAATACCTCGTTAATTTTTATTGCATCGCGCACAAAAACAATACAAACTGTAGTAGTCCAGACGAAACGAGTCTATAACAATAAGAACCTAAGCAACTTTTTATGCTCGATATGAATACGAATACACTAAGTGAGAAATGATGTAAAATAAGCTTTTGTATGTGTGTTTAAGGAGAGACAACGAAAAAGTCTATTATTTATCTTGTGATGTACTGTATTATTAAAAACATAGAAAGATGGCTCATATCGAATACATGCATGTTTAATATTTGATATGAACTGTAAGCAAAATGGTGACAAAATATAGCGTGAACAATACTAATCGTGAATAATTGTACCGTAAAAGTAATCGTTAAGAATTATACCGTAATAGTAATCGTGAAGAATTATACCGTAATAGTAATCGTGAAGAATTACACAACAACGTACTAATTAACGTAAATAAAGCTTTGATGAATGACTTTGAAAAGATTTTGGCAGATAAGTTAAATTGGAAATATTTTAGGCTACATTATTATCCCCTGCTTCTAGCTGCTTTTTGGCAGCCAACAACTGCTGCTGAGCATTGATGATATCCAGCTCCTTCTGTTCCTTTCGTCGATTACGCTCTTCGTACTGCTGTCTCCTTGCTATGATTCTGAAGACGACTTTTTGTGTTGTCAGGTCCGATCCAGAATCCAACTCTTGGAATATGCCACGGCGTTTGGGCTCTTCGTAAGGATCCTTGTTTGTTTCTGGGTCAGTGCTCAAGGGAGTCTTTCCGTGAGCGACGACAGAGACGTTGAAGTGATCTAGGAGTTCCGCTGTGACAACGTATGGGGCACCAATGACCACTTCTGACACATACTTGCATGCCAGAACGGATAACACGCGTTCGTGGAGATTCATAATGGGGTAATTGGACCCTTTGTACATGTTTACGATAGGGTCAGTGTGAAGGCCAACGATGAGAAAATCCCCTGGAATAGCATAAACATCCAGCTTTCACACAGTTCCATGTTATACATAAAATTCACACATGCTTTTATGGAGACATACCCAACTGCGATGCCTTTTCCAGGAATTTTAAATGACCCGGATGCATCACATCAAAGGCACCAGCAATATAAACAATTTTTGCACCCGAAGCGGGAGCCTTCCCTTCAGAGAACTGCAAAATCCTCTGAGTGGTAGGCAGGAACTGTGACATCCCGGTCCATGGAGAGCGGGCCTTGGAATCTGTTGCTAAATTCGAAGGATTGTCGTCTTGCTCCAGTGTGTATTCCTAATGACACCAATTCATTAATTTTTTTTTCGCCAAGTCCGATCAATTACAATCTTTACTAACCTTTTCTCCCCTCCGGAAGTGCTCTCTCGTCAACAGTAGCATCCTTCCCACCAAATCTGTCGTGGACACTCCTTGAGTTCTCTCGACTTCCTTGTATCGGCCAGCTACTTTGACAGCTTCGTAAGTATCATGACCGTCAGCAGTGGTCGTTATGTCGTTTCCATGGGCACAGAAGGCGCAATTGTATTTATCCAGTGTTTCAATAGTAGTCACATACGGAGCCGCTTCCACCACTTCATCCACCCACTTGATTCCACGGACCATGGTGTACCGCTCCTCCTCCGTGAAGACCGGCGGAGCGCCTTTATGCTGCTGGATTTCTTCATCGGAGTGCACCCCGACGATCAGATAGTCGCCCAGAAGTTTGGCCTGTCGTAGGGAATTGGCGTGTCCAAAGTGGACCATGTCATAGCAACCATCCGCCCAAACTCGAACTGGCCTCTGCTCACTTCCCTCTCCATTACTCGCCATTCCAAAGACTAGATATGAACTGGAAATTAAAAAATTCACATGATTTCACGCCGCAAATAAATAAAAATTCACCACCCTTCCTATCCTCTCAACAGACCAGGAACAAATGCATGTATACGGAATTTTCCTAAAGCTTTCGCACATCCGTGAACACATCATATCAGCTGCTCAAATCAAATAGTATAAGGTCCACATAAAGTAATTATCTCTAAAACATTCACCAATATTTAAAATCAAACATTCTCCTCTCCACTAACTCACTTGAACCATAACCTTCTTCCCTCTTATCAACCTTTCGGCAGCATTATCAACCTACTCCGAACTTGGCTTCATATCTCAAATCCCAACTTTCCTCTGACCTTTCACCAAAATAACCTAGTGCTTTTAGTACGCAAATAAAATGAGGTCAACATGCTTTTCTTCCATACAAAAACTTGATTTTGGAACACTACTAACATTTCAAAAGGCTATATTCAAAAATCACATCACAGACTCACGGTCACAATAACAACCATTATGAGCAACACAAACACACATACACACAAAAACACAATGGAAGTAATGCAGTTCTTTTTTCCCTTTTATATTATAGAAGAAGTCTCCAAACTAACACATTTCTCTTCTCCCGGCAAAAAAAACTGAAAATTACGAGGGACAGAGCGAATATAATACATAGATAGATGAGACCAATTATGTTTACCTTCCAACTGGAACGCAATGTAAGAACGGAAACAGAATATCACATCGCAGTGGACTAGGAGTGTATTTCAGTTGTCAACTTGAAGGAAGTCAAGTTGAGCTAATTATTATTTACAAGGCTAAATGTAACTGTACTGCACATAATCATTTCTGCTTTCTTTCCAATGCTTTCATTGGAATGAGAAGGGAGCCGACAGCCGACTTAATTTCGGGATGAGTCACGTGCATTAAAAACTCAGCTCAACTTGAAGGGGTCAATATAATACCGCAACCGCACAGCTGTCACTGTTTCAGGCCCGTGGAACCCGCCAAATTTGAAACCCTTCAAACACTGAAAACTTTCTGCTATTTATTAAAACTTGGCTCTTTTACACGTCACCATCTAAACGACAGTTCAATATTAAATTCCATTCGAATCCCCAGGAAAACTCATTTCTCCCTTTAATTTAAAAGGATCAGTGACTAGGTTAAGTATAATTTTATCCTCCTCAAACTAAGTAGTGGATGAAGCCATAAGTTGAGATCATTCATCTGCTGAGCACACGATTATGGTGGATAATCAGGTAATAATGTATATAATATTGAATTTGACAATGGACCTTGCTGCTGCTTACATTGCCAATTGCCACGCAATTGGTTTACTTAATGTTGTGTCAGCCAAGTTAAAGTTGTACGTCAAGCTGTCTTAAATTAACATGAGTTTCTGGGACTATACACAGCCGTTGTTACCATCGCAACCCGACGATGATGAAGGATTGGGATTCGGGGAAGAGGGACCGGATGCGAAGAACAAGTTGAAGTGAGTTTTTTTTACAGCTATAAATGTGGATTTCATGAATGAATTTTGAAAGCATGATTTGAATAATAGGCACCCGATCGTGGCATTTTTTCACATCTGTTTCCGGGCGTCTGCCATTATTGTGTACATTTTCTGTGGAGCGTTCAACGCTGGTTTTATCCCTAGCTTCGTTACTGTGGTTCTACTGCTGTCGTTAGATTTCTGGACTGTGAAAAATATAACAGGTGTGTATTTGGATGTAAATTTATACTTTGTCAGATGTTGGGTGTTGAATTTGTATGTTGGTGCAGGAAGAATACTGGTGGGTCTGCGCTGGTGGAACTACGTGGATGAGAATGATGTAAGTCATTGGGTATTCGAGAGCCGGAAGGGAGTTCGAGCTGGTGGACGTCCTCCAGAGAGAAAAGTATTTTGGACTGCATTGATTGTTACGCCTGTTATCTGGCTGCTTTTATTCTTCTCCAGCTTCTTCACCTTCCGACTGCAGTGGACTGTGAGTACAAAGTATTTTAATTTCATCTTGGTTGCTTGATTCCGGCCAGAGTTCTAATTTTTTGTTGTTGTAGATATTGGTCATACTAGCACTTGTGCTGCAGGGTGCCAATCTTTATGGTTATATTCGATGTAAATTGGGCCACACTCCTGGCATTAGTGATGCTACAGGGATACTACAATCATCGGTGAGTGTTTAGGGCAGATGAGACTAGATGTATGTCGTTATGCCAGTAATTTTCGAATGCATCCATTAATTTTCAGTTCTCCAACATGATCCTGAGGCGGGCAACGAGTGCAGCAGGAGGTGACAGCTCTAATGCCTTCACAACGCAACAAGTATAACCACCACTCTTCTTCATCTAGTCCACGTTTTAACCTGATGCGATATAAATATTTATTATGTTCCGAATCATTTCATTTTTGTATCTTGCTGAGGACATATGAATGCATTATTCGTCTCTTTCCAGCCGCAGTTATTCCAAATTTGTATTAAGAATTAATAAAACGGTCCTTTCTGGATTCCTATTGTACTGTTGTAAATCTCTGAGATCAGCTGTAAGCTAATGTACCAAAAAACAGTGAGTGAAAAATACAATGTCCCGCACCGTGGCCCCGTCATCCTAATGGATGTGTGACGAAAACTTCAAGGCCCATAAAAAGCAATGCTTTGAAGTGAACAGAGAAGAAAAGAGGTATCTCGAATAGCAAGTGTCATTATTGACACAAAATATACGGAGTTCCCATGTGTCAATGTCAAACATCGACTGAACTGAGCAGGCCCTTCAAGACGTGGTCATAGTCGGCAGCTGTCAATCGGATCTTCCTGCACCTGATCAAATGAACTGGAAAGCGTGGAAATAATCAGACCATTTCAACAGTACGGTGACAACTTTGTTGCTTACGTGGTGCATGTACTATTACCCCGTCAGTATGCCTTTCGTTATGGATGTTACTTACGTAATTATTCAAAAATGATGCGTTCAAACTCAAACTCTTCGTATCCGAGATGGTTCATATAAAAGGATCGGATGGAATCATTGTTCAGTTTCTCCGTCGCTTCCTGGGCATCTTGTTATTCTTGAAAATCTCTTTGCATATGCTGATGGGAAAATGGGTCTAAAAACAGTTGCGATGGCTACCGCCATTTTTGCCGTTCTGTATTCAGTTCATTGTCAGGGTCCACAAAGTGCTAAAAAGTCAAATAAATATGCAGGAGTGAACTCGAGTACAAGCCTCCAGAAGTATACAAACGTATCGTCAAAGTGAGTGTGCTGGAGTTCGAGCTGTGCGTGAGAGGATCAAGTGCTAAGCTAATGTGTGTCTCTGATGTAGGAAAACTGGACGTGCAACCAGCCGGCAGTACTACACAAGTGGACCTGGTTGGGGTTGGTATGACAATCGTAATCTAGACCTGTATACTCTGCTGGGTGGCTTGGCATTCCTAGGACTCCTGGCCGCACTCTTCATGTACTTTAGTAACCAGCAGTCCACTATGGTTGTCATGATGTCAAATGGTAATAAAAGCAACTTCATAGTAGTTGTGTTTTGGCTTTGAATCATTTTGAATTGTCCCCTTCGTCGCAGCAACTGGTCGACGAAGACGTCGTGACCTGAGTGACATGGACGAGAAAATGGATGGAGAGTCATGGTGGGACATCCTGAGATCCATGAGTCTCTCTTTGGATAGCCCATGGTGGGACAAGCGGGATATCCGCAAACGAAAAATCCGACCTTTTAGATTACCAGCCATTTAGGCCAGAGGAAAAATCGACCTGAATCGTCGTTGCAGTATTTTCTACTCGTGTGCTATGTGTTACATGTATTGACGAATAAAGGATTTAAGCAAGGCTGAAGGTCTCACTAGCGGATCATTGATTTCACGCCCAATTTCTTCTCAGCGTCAGCAAACCATGAAATTGTCAAGTTCTTCAATCATGCACAAGAATGTGGTGGCTTTTATTACCACATCCGCCACGCTATTGACTTTCAACAGGGCCAGTGGTTGTTGACAGGAGCTCAGGCAGTATTGATGATTTCCAATCTACTACCATGTGAAGCAAGATGGATTATAATTATAAGTTCATATTATACGGGCCAAGGTTGCAAACAAACATTCCACAATTCTTTAGATACTTTATTTTCGAAAGGGTCGTATTGGATGACACCAACATACCTAATCTATGTTGACTCAATCGGCCGCAATCTGCCTAGATCCAGATGGTCCTTTGATCTCGATAAGGTAGTACAGGATTTTAGTACGAAGACGACTGTAAGAATTATCAAAAGTAATCACATAGTCCCCTGGAGCATCCGCATTCCCTTCTTGTTGGCATTGGTGAGAGTTGACTCTCTTGTTCTCGATCACGGCCTTCCCACTGCAGACAACACCGAAGGAAATGTCGTACTTTTCTGTCCTGAAGGACCACCAGACAGTCTGAGTCGCTTCCAAAGTAAAGTTGATCTTGAGTTTATCACCCGCTGGCACGGAAACGACGAGTTGTTGAAGTCCAATTGAAGCTTCCTCAGGTTCTTCAATCTCTTCAGCAAGCTTCGCTTCCACAAGCTGGTTAGATCCTCCATATTTGACGGGCAGAACGCTATCAGGAATTGTTTCGATAGCAGACTTCCATTTTTCCGGGTCGTTTCCGTATAACGCGATCTTCTCAACGGTCTGATCGCTCATCAGTGGGCGCACAGCAGAGAACAAGTAGGAAAAGGCCCTACCACCTACAATTTCGGACTTATATCAGTGATGACTTGAATGAAATCAGTGGTATTTCGTAAAGACGTACAATTTATGAAGATCATCTTGTGTATGACCTCAGGAAAGTTGGCTTCGAACTGCCTCATCAGGTTGAGCATCAAGTCCATAACTGGAAAGGGAAAAGTAGCTAGCGCAACCGTGGGCCTTAACTTGCAAACGTACTAAGCTACACTTGGAGAATTTCTTGTGTCTTTTACCCGATAGGTTGATCAACGAACGAATGGAGAGTCCATCAGAGTCTCCCAGAAATATGAGCTCATTCACAGGAAACCCTTGTCGGGTTGTTTTCCCCTCACCACTTCTAAGCGCTCTCTCAATCATAAATACAACGAACTTGGCTGCATCCTTTGCAAGTCCTTCATCCACGATTTCTCGGAACTTCCATGCGCCGACTTGCGTGTTAAGTACTGTAATATTCCCACTCGGATTGAACCATCCGTCAATTTAATCCATTTCAAACGACTCTTCCTCTACCTGGATAATTGTCGTCATCATGACCAAGTAGCAAGATTGGCATCAAACTAGGCAGCTTCTCCGGAGGATTCCAAGTCAGAATGTTGTCGAAATCATTTTCCTTCCGCCATTCCAAATGCTAAATATTTTAATGTCAGCTAAATTTACCTTCAGTAAATCATAAGGTTGAGAATACCTTTCTCAGCATGTCTTCCGCCTTGTCCAAATCATTTCCACGAGCTGCACAGAATGTTATTCAATCGGTAAAACATTCCTGTCATCTTATATTTTCTTGAATTTTCGAGTTATCTTAATTTTTGTGCGATGCTGCAAAAAGTTTTACCTCTGATCCATCGTACAAGGAACGAATCCGTGCTCAATCTCTCGCTCAGATTCGCGCATGCCAGGCGATGACGAAACTAAGGTGAAAGTCAATAGAATCACCACAGTCTCAATGGATGCAACTTATAATTTCTACACAGGCTAAGGCCGTTTGTATTTTTGTAAAATCCTACCTGAGTCAGCAATTCCTTCTCAAGCTTTGATGGTGGGGCCATGATAACTTAAAACCCAAAATCTCACTTTTTCGGAGTCGGAATTAAATATTTTCTCTCGAGTACTAGCTAGCTAAAGTACGTCCACAGTCTCCGACGGCTGATTATTAACTCCTTTCCAATATGATCAAAAATATAAGAAATAAATGTCACGCATGACCGCCATTGCTGATGGAATAGACTTGGCAATAATTCATTAAATCATTAAATTTGCATTATTGCCCATAAATTTGTGAGCTGAACGTTAAGCTCTTTTAGCGTTTGCACCTTGGAGCACACAAGTCATGAGTTTCATCGATGTCTCTGAATTATCCTTTGTCTTCCGCCATTTCGAGGCATTCATCTGGAGGTAAATCGTATGATATCATGAGTCCCGTTTAATGTCCCTAAACGTTCACTGTTAAATGAAGGAGGCATAGAAATTATCATGTTTAAACTTGATTAACTCTACTCAACAATGCCATTAAACCATCCACCTTCACCTCAGATTTAGCATGAAGAGTTCAGTTACGGGTTTCCTTTCAGGCATTCAAGGAGCTTCCTTGTAACTTAAGCTGATCTGTAATTGCTTCTTAACAATCATTTTTCCATCAATTTTTCTCATTTTTTTAAGTAAATTATTGAAGAGCATGCGGACGAACAATTCCTTGAAGAGCATTGTCGTAAATTCACACTCGACTCGTATCTATATCTTCTTTGTAACAAATTGTTGACATTTGGGAAGGTTCGAAAACCTCACAAGATGGGGGTGGATGTAAAACGGTCCCAAGAGAACGTGGCTACTGATAATTTCGCCACGATGTTCATAAATTGGACTCTCACTCCTTGTTGAAATAATTGCTGGAACAATAAAAGTCTCTTTATTTTAGTGGCTTTCTCATTATTGTTCGTATAAATATGCTAACGGTACATAAAATGAACTAAATAGAGCATTTCGGCATGAAATACATTCAAACGGTATCTTCATCAGGAGGCGTTTTGCTTTAACTAAGATCAACGTTTAATTAAGATCAAATTAAGATGATAGTAAATTTTATATTATCCACACTATATCTATCATGACATGCAAGTAAACAATGAGTTAAAAAGGAAGCAATAATGGCTTGTAGTTGAATTTTAAGTAGTACCGCAGCAGGAGGTGCTTTTTATACCCATACCCACCCATACCATGGAAAACTCGGAGGACAAAGTCCGTACGACGTCTGCCTGCTACTGGAATCTCGTTAAAACCTGAGACTTTTCTACGTCAGAAGAATTATTTTGGAATGACATTGTCAAAGCTATCGTCATGGTGGCTCCAAGTTTATTTGCCATTGCCATCTTTGTGCTGGAGGATCGAGCATGTTCATGTACACGCAAGTTAATTTTCCCGTGAAGGCAATAATGATAGTAATGGAGGGTGGAAGTGGACAGACAAGTTTTTGTTCAAGCGGAGAATCTGATCACATGCAAATTGCATGGTTCGGCACGAGATCCTTGAAGTATATTCCCATCAAGTTTAACGCAGGATGATCCTTGGATAGGGTGGAAATCGGAAAAATGTGGGCAAGTTTGGAACACTGATGAAAAAGTGGGATGGAAGATGTTCTGACTTGATCAGAAATATTGATATGCTGACGAAGGAGATACCGTTGGGCAATGATGAAAGTGAGACTGCCCAGAGCATAAAAACCTCTGATGAGCCTGATCATGATCACGATCTCCTGTTGCTGGACAGGATGACGATGATTCAAGTGACCTTGTCCTCTGCTATGTAAACTCCTCGTGATGAGTAAAATCCAACTTTTTTCCACCCCCAAGATCATATCACCAACTCCCATGCTCACACGATAGGAGTCAAAGGCGTGACGTCAGAATTAACATGTGTTTAAAATTATTGCAATGCATTACCAATGTTCCCACTATACTGGCTCTAGTTTTTTTGTGGGGCCGTGACTTTGTCTCATGTACCAATTTATAAGTCGAAAAAGGTTGTCTTAGCTCGGCTCAATGTCAGAAGGGGACTCGAATGTTTTCCAATAAGTTATGAGTGCATTTGAAACGGGAAGTTGTAAGCCTGTTCACTCATTTCCAGTTTCGCTGTAGTCACAGTTTTTGATTTTCTCATGTCAAGCCGGAAAATCCTTGAATTATCTTGCAATACTGTCAGTCCCAATTGTCATAAACCAATTCATTTTCCATCAAGTGAGACTACATTACCTAATTTCTAAAATGTTGGGAACTAGGGAACGATAAAACTAGTTGAGTACTCACAAATACATTTCTATCTCATTTGCCTGCTCCCACCATAACCTGTAATGCTACTGAAGTCGTTCGATGGGTAGGTATGAAAAGTTGTTCGTCTTGTTATCGACAACGATTGGGACTTGAAAAATTTTTTCAACTGCGTTCACCTTGTCGGCTACAATTTCATCCTGGATTCTCACTCATGATCCACTAGTCGATTGCCTCATTTTTTCGCTACCATCCGGCAAAATCAAAAAAAGCCGAAAGTGAAGTGAGAACTTTTTCATAATTGGGTCTGAAAATGATGTTGTTGCAACTGCAACATCCGGAGATAGCCCTTGCACTTGCTGACCTTGTGAATCCTCAAAGGTTTCGACCCGTCGTTTCGCTCGGGCAGTCTTCATACATGTTTATCTCGTAAAGTAATCTATTTAGCAAATCATGTCGGCTACGACATGAAAAGAAAGAGATATTTGAAAGAGATTTTTCCTGTTTGAACTATTCTCAAATACAGCGTTTCTGAAGACCGGTTTGAGCATTAACTTTGTTACATGAGACAGCGACGGTTATTCATCATGATTTAGACTATATATTAACCAAGATAATGGTTAGCCTGTGCACATGGCTGAAGATTGCGCGTGGCATTGTGGCTGCGTCACTTTCCCTGGGAGGACGGACTCGGATGAAATTAAGAGACCTTACGCTGAGTAAATGTTTGTCACGCTTGTTCTCATCCCCATAGGTTCCCACCTTTATTTTTCAGTTAATCACTACGGAAGCTAGGTGTGTGGCGCGTGTTTCTGTGTTCATTGTGTGCTTGACACTTCCCTTGTACGGAAGAAGAGAAGCCGAGCCCATTAGGGAACCGATGAAATGAGGCTAGCTGTGCACACATCACTTTACCGTAATATGCCACACGGTCTTTGCCTAAATTAACCCCATGTGTAATACTTCGCCTGTCACCAAACCATAACAGCTGCCTAGGAAGAGGTCTTCGCAGAACCAAATGTTGGATGTATATTCCACTGCAGTAATAATTATTTCCATATATCTGTTCATTTAGCATTGAGCTTGAGATATAGGACGATGCCAATCAATGATGGATCTCGCTAATGAAACCAGTATGTTTAAATGTCCGTTTTTATGTATGTGCGCATGTATTTGTGGTTCTCTTGTGGTTTCCTTGTGTTATAAAAGGGATGAACTTGATTAATCCTTGTAGATTATTATTGCACGAGATGAAGATTGATTTTGAGGAAAACTTCTTCCTTTCAGTGTGACGCAGTGTTGGGTGACATAATGAAAAAACGCACAAGGTGAACCAGACTGCCGTTATGAGTAGCCTCATTCCTATTTGTAATTGTTTTATATCACTACACTCACTGATTCAGAACAGTTTGCAGATGAAACACGATCATTTGAAACAAACCGTCTGAAGGACGAGCTTAAAATATTTGATATTATTGGACGTAGGATATGAGGAAATTCTGTAATGTGTGCCCGTTTTGCAATTGCAACTATAAGGAAATTTCCTCTAATTCTGGACCGTTGTTTTTGTGGAATTATTTCTGATGTAACATTCCAGGAGTGACTTACATATAGGCCTCAATGCAAATTGCAGGAACAAGAAATCCAATAAATAAAAGTACATGCAAAATCAAAGGGTCATGTATTCATAGTTATCTCTATGCCAATAAATTTTGCCGACCACACAGTGAAATGGACACATGGATGTTCATTCACAATATCATAATGCTAATTTTCAGTAATATGTTTTTATCTATCAGAACATTACAAGAGAACAATATATTACGATTATTTCAAATAAGGAAAATCGCTGTTAGCCTCGAGTGAGTTCTCAGGAGGCTCATAAAAGGATTAATTGGCTTGATACCTGCATATTTTCCGGGTTGTCGCCAGGCACTGAAGCTTCAAACTGATAAGTTGAACACAAGGATAAAGCAAACTTCCATGGGTAGAACAATTCTAGATTATGCTACATTTCAATTTCATGTTATCCTGAACCTTGGCAGATCCTGAGAATAATTTGCTGACTTCCTGAACTAGTCAGTAGTCACTTGTCGGTGAAATTAATTAGCTCAGCAACCAGAACGGATCTGGATTCATCCAACACGTGAGATTCCTTCCACGTGCAAGTGCCTGCCAACATTTCACGTCTAATTTTAACATCTCGATCGCTATCAATCTCCCACATGAGTGTATTTGCCTGCCAACTCGCTCCGGTTTTTTCAAACAAAAATAAGCAACTTGTTGCTAATCTTGTCATGGAATTATTTGGAAGCATGAGAAAAAGTTGAAACTGGAATTATAATTGCGTCTCATTAGTGTGCAAAATGTAGCTTGTTTCAATGTTGAAGGAACATGAAAGAGGAGGTCACCACAGTCAGCTACAATATTTCCCCTGACATTGCAACTTCCTTCGTTCAGGCAGGTCACGTGTTAATTGTAGCTGATTTACATGTTATTCTCGTTCAGTTCTCTTTCTTCGACGGGTATCATCGCTGCTAATTTGACTTTTATTACTATCAGTGTTATTGACGCTGCGCTGTAAGGAGGATTTTTATTATGATTAATATGCATATGTTAAGTACTCACGAGCCACTTGAAGTGACTTGGGAGAGACTTAGAGTGTGCGAGGATGAGAGTAACTCGAGGAGTTGGCCAGAGGAGCTTGAGCAATAAAGACGTGTCCCTTAGATTGGCTCTATTACGTATACCTGAATGCGCGGTCCTACATTTATTATGTGCTACTACCATCATTTAAAGCTACATCAATTCAACGATTCAAGAGCAGTGCCAATTTTTCTAGAAATCCATCAGATGTCAAAGATGAGCTATGAGCCAAAAGCAAGTTTAACATAAAATGGCGTCATAAATGCATTTCCATTCCATGCGACGCATGGAACGTATGAACAATCACCCTTTTTCCTGAAAAATTTAAAAATTCATCGGCATGTACTGAGAAAAAACAATATAGCTAAGGAGTTTACATATTAAAATCCATTAGAGAGACTGTGGAGAGTTGTTAAGTAAGCTTTAAAGATACTCAATGTAAAAGCTTCCGCAGAGAGGAAAAACTTGGTCTCGGCTTACGTATTTAATGTGTGAGAAGGAGCTATATTAACCATGTTTACAATAAATAGTGAGCTCTAGTGTGTGGGAATAAAAAGAAGTTAAACTTGAAAGAGGAAAAACACCCTCCACACCACGTGACTGGATGGTAAAATTCCTACAACATTGAAGGTTTGCTGATGTTATACATCCAACTTGGATTTCTCACTGAACCACAACTACTCCTGTTATGAACCTCTAAATGGAAATATGGAGAATCCAACGAAGACGAAACACCTCTCAACTCAACGTGCTCAACATTTCGCGAATCTTCCAAAGTTACGAGGGTGAAATATTTCAGATATTGTGCCAGTGTCAGGCCATTTGGTTAGATATCGCAATATGGTCTACAATTCAAGTGTACAACAACTTAGAATTTCTCAATCCCTGCAGCTCCATTATGATCAACAGGAGCCGCATAATGCACAGGTCCCCTACGATAGAAACATGTTATGCACATAACTTCGCACACAGACAAACAAACACCTCATCAACAAACTTACAAGGTATCTCACATGGAGTAGGACAACATACACCTTCATCTCCAATGTTTCATGCAACGACATTGCAATGTGGATTTGCCAGACTTTTTTTCAGTCGGACGTGAGTGTTCTGCTTCATCAAGTCATAACTACATTACACTGTGCCTTTTCCTTCTACTTCACCCTAAAAACACAGAAATTGTTGAGGATTTAGGAAAACAGTGGCAAAAAAGTTAAATATAATTGCTCTGTAAATTCTTCTTCAATGTTCTTTCCTAACACGTACAATTGGAGGACCCATATGTGTATGTACAATGAGCAGCTGTATGGACGTATTACACAGAGCACATGATTATCCTTCGGAATGCATGGATCATGTGATTGATGGCTTTTGGGGGAGACGAATAATCCTTAAGGACTTTTGCAAGGGTGACCACTAAGGTAGCATGTTACACAGTTTGATCGACATTGTCAGGTTACGCGCTGAAAAAATATGCCGAAATACAGATGTTGTGTACGGCTGAGAGAGAGAGATGATGATGCGGGATTAATTAGCCCTTGCTAAATTTCAACCAAGATTCTCTCACCCTTCAGGGTGTTTAAACATTTCGAGTGGTAATTTAATGATGAGAAAACTTTCCGACAATTATTTCTTTTTTTTTCTGCGAAAAAGTGCCAATGATCCTTGAGCGTAATAAAGTGAGCAGGTAGATTCGATTGTTCTTCTCTAAAGTCTAGCTTCGTCAATAAAAAGCTCTGTGGAAATCTAGAGGTATTTTACATGGACTGAATCATTATTAATAACTTTCCTGCTTTACAATTCCCACCAAGTATAAGGATAAGTCAAGGCAGCGACATTTTGCCGGAACACCTTGACTTCTCTTGTAATTGCTATGCTTTACTCAGCTCTATTTTTTTTTGACACACAAACAACAAACAGATAATCTGCAGACATTTACTAGCTGCTTATGTTTCGGCCGGATTAGGGAAACAAAGGTGATCGGCTTGGCCACTGCACTCGTTCTTCATTAACGTCCAGTCTGAGCTTGAAACTTACCTAATTCCCTATCGATCACGTAATGGTATGAGTGCTTCCGTCCAGCTGTACTTTAATGGAATTATTTACTTTGTCAAAGGGCTAGTTTGCATGCAAGCTGAGCATTACTATTACCGTCGGAAACTGATTGCCGGGAGAAGATGGAGTTGATAATAGAGAATATTAATGGGGATGAATGCACCAGCATAATTAGGACTGAGGCTAGGAAATTTCCCGACCATCTTTGTCTATTTTGAAAGTGACAAGAAGTTTCCAAGATATTACACTCGCCATCCACGGGTTTCTTCAATGTTTAGCTCAGCCACAGCGTTTCACTTCACTGTTGCAGTATAAACATAACATACCCATCCACCTCATTTTCCTCCCTCACTCATTTACACGGAAAAACAGAGCATTGCGCCAATATATTGAGACGTGCTTACTAAGAAAATAAGTTGAATCATCACCATGGCAATTATTTGATCCATTTTGGCAACGGTTAACCTTTGGAAAGATACGAGTGACATGTGGTAGCATGCGTGCCTCTCAGACGGCCGTCTGAAACATAATATGGCCATTGCAAAATAATGTGCAAAATGAAGCAAATAATAAGAAAAGGACAAGACATGATAGAAACAGAGGTTGCGCAAAATGCAACAGCAGAGCAAAATATTGGTAAACAGTCACTTGACCAGTTGAACGAGCACGTGAACTTGTAATTGTAAGGGTGAACGGCTGCACCTTGCGTTGGCAATTGTGTATATACTAAATGCGGTCTCTGTATCTGTTGCTTTTGTATACGTGCGCAATCAAAATTTTTTGGCAAGCTACTACGATGTAGAGAGGGAGAGAGACTACTGAAGGCTTCACTCACAAAATATTTTTGCAAATTATCATTGTCAGAGGCTTATAGATCTAACGTCAGAGTAAAAGACAAGAAAAAAGGTCTGGCTCCCCACTCTTGTAGTCAGATTACTTCCATTCTTCGGAGTTACTCATTGACGCATTCAGTTGGAAGAATGAATGAATCGTAAAATCAAAGAGGAGTTTAGGCATGATTGTTAATTATAGGAGAGGTGAAATTGTGATGTATTGATTGCCTCCTCTGCTGTCACTTACGGGGGTGTAGGCCAATGGGAACGGCGGTTGCACATACCATATGCTTCTCCTCCACAATCGTTGCTGGGTCAGTTGGTTAACTTTGGTTTACCTTTGACTGGTATAATTAAGCTGTTACCTCGCCATTCATCTTGAGGCTTAGAAAATCCCTAGAAATCCTGAGGAAATTCCCATTAGCAGAACTCAAAGTAAAGAAACGGGCATTATGAAAGTGAGCTGGTGTGTTCATCACGGGAGGTACACGGATTAATGGAGCAACTAGTAAGAAATAAGCCCAGCAGATTGGTAAATTTATGGACCACAAGAGGCGGAAACTTGATGATTTTTCATCTTTTTGCAGCTTCCTCGTGAAATAAATCCGCATTCCACCTCCTCGCTCATGGCAATAAGGACGAACTCAAGTTGCTCATATGCCATTCCATAGGCTCTGAATAATATGGCCAGTTATTAGCAAAGTCGAACAGTGGTGCAGTGTTAAATGTGCTTAACCACGACATAGAAAACAAGACTGACTGACTGGTGGCTGGCAGAAACAGGTTTCACTTTGGTCCTCGTGGCAGTCCATTTGTGGGAGGAGGGCTTGCCATGGTAGCCCCACCGAAACATGAACTCATTCCAAGGCCCCATTGATCATTTTCGAATTGAACGTGATTTTCTTTTGCGATTCCAAGCCAATGCTCGACTCAAACGTAGTGTTCGCTCTAGAGTTCTAGAGATTAATTTCATCAAAGGTGATGAAGTGATGACAGTTAGACGTAATCATCATTCAATGCTCTAGTCGAGCGAAGGATTCATACTAAAACCAAAGGTGAGATATTTTTTCACCCTCTTATTAATTAAGAGTACCGTGATGATGATAATTAAAAGTAAGTAGAGTAATAGTAATTATTTGGTGGATTATGAGGAAAGGTGTCAAATGCTGTTAGCATTGACCGTATTTATCTTCTTCGTCTTGATAAAACTATGTGAACCTATAGAATTCCAATTCCATCCTAAACTTGAACGAATTTTGCTCTAGTTCCCCCACTGCATGTAAACTGCATGCGGAGTGTCGCGGGATCAGAAAGTGCTTCTATACACTCACGCATTTGTTGTATTGCCCCAAAGAATCTTAGCCTCAAGCTCACGTGTGTACAAAACTCCTCTCTCTCTCTCAATGTTTTTTACATAAGAAAATGTGGTAATTTGACTGCTCAAGAGTGAAACAAGAACAGGAGGAGCGACATGGTCATGTGTATACGTCTATCATTTCATTCATGTCTCTCCACAGAAGAATTTCTCAGTGAAAATATGGGATTTAACAATGAGGACTGATTCTCATAGCATTGAATTGGTAATTTTGTAGGAAAAAGGACAGATTGTGTGCATACATGTGAGTCCGTGTTGAGTGAGTCTGTAGTGTGTATTTGCTGCTTGTGAAAAAGCTGCATTGTCAGGTATTCATCCTTGAAATGATCTAATAACCATTGCACCAAGCCGACTGTTCGTAAGGACCTGTTTTTCCCATAACCGATTCAATGTGTAGCATCTCTTTTCTCTGCTAATATCATCATCATCTGCATCATGGCACAAATAACGAAGGTATCCACGCGGGCAGCCATGATGAGGATTGACTTTGCTAAAGAGTAGACGAAGGAGGAGAGGGTTTTAATGGTGGAGGTATAGAGGCTCCAAGTATTGGATACCTCTTTGGCATCTTGTTGCTGTTACCAATGTGACCATGATGATGCCTATAAGGACGACGTCACTAGTGGCCGAATCCCGTCCTATCCAAACTTGATACAAGAACTGCTGCTATGTCTTTCTTATGCTGTTGGGAAACTTGTTATTGCATCTCACTCATTCATTTTACAGACACACACCTGTTCTTATACTCTCCTTGGTCTTCTACCTGTTGCTCCTTTACTTCTCTCCTACCCTGAGAGGTTGACAGGGAGTGTATAGCTCATCCCATGCACTACCTGTTCAACTGGGCTAAATGAATAATAACTACTTGCTTGAGCCCCTTTTATGAGGAGAGAAAGAGGCTGGGATGTACAGAAGCGGTGAGAGACACTGACAGAGAGGTAAGAGAATTCTCATAGAGGTTATCACTTGCGTGCATCCTTATGTGTAAAAGCCTGTGGAAAATATTATAGGGGCAGTAATGGGGTAGGAGGGCGAGTGTGTGTATTGTTTCTGTATCCACATTATTGTATCGTGCAATGAAATCAAGTTCACATTTAAATTTATTTATTTCGCAGCCTCTGCTACTCTAAGGCTCACTCCAGTTAACTCAGTTATTGTGGTGTTGCGGAGCTGTGTGGACGGCAGCGACAGTGCTCCGTGTATATACGAAGATTATACTGAAGCTGTCAAGAGAAAAGTGTGTGTTTGTGTGTTCGTGCGCGTGTATGAATCGAGTGACCCAACCAGAATTGAAATCTATTTTCTTCAACATAAGCCCAGTTTCCTCAATAGGAATGAATAATCCAGGCTAAAGTTACTGTGCCAACCTTTGGAGATTAAACGGAGTAGTGAATTCAAGTGCCAGTGTAATTAAAAACAAGTGACCATGTCGATGGCAACGGAGCCTCGGAAGGGTCAAAGTAAATTTGTGGTGACAGATGTGGAAGCCGGAGGAGGAGGAGGAGGAGGTGGTGGTGTTGGTGGTGGCCATACAAACCGAGCCTTTGAGATTGATATGGACAACAATGTGAATAATTCCCGGAATCCTCAGTACCAACTGCAGGAATTCACAAGCAGTGATGCGGCCAAATATAACGGGAGGCCAAAGGAGACGAAGAGGGGGGCTTTACATAGTAGAGCATCTAACAAGAAATCCGGGAGATTTTTAAGTATTGGCCTTTTGCTGTGGAAAAATACACTCCTCCGTCGCCGACATTTCATTGTGACCACATTAGAAATTATTTTGCCCACCTTGTTCGCCTGTCTGATTGCTTTCTTCAAAACTTGGACACCTCCCACACCGCCAGTCGAGACTAACATTATCACAAATTCTACTCAATTCTTTGAAAAGGTAAACTTATTACTATATTTACAAAGACTTTACTTTCGATTGTCGAGGGGGAAAATGTGAAGAACGTGACAATTCTGATGGCCCGTATGATTTCAAGGGAAATTGTTATTATGAGTGAAGAAGAAGATAGGCACAGTAAGAAGCATTTCATGCTGTCTTTATAATATGAATGACAATGATGATGATCGTCATCATCATCATCATCGTGAGTGCAAGTGCAAAGCTTCAGTCTTCACGAGCCTCCTCGTGTTATTCTGTGAACTCGATAGCACCTTCAGATTGTCGTTGGATATGCAGGATTTTCCTGCATATTCATGGCAGCGTGAAACTGTCAACGTTATTATCATCTTCATCATGAGCATCAGGCACATAATGAGATGTTGACTCCCTTTATTGGCCCACAAATCTAACTAAGAGCTTATCATCCATCACCATGTCGTATCTTCTACTTCTTACTTTTTCCCTCGCGGAAAAAAAACAACTGTTGCTTTTCTGTAGTATAATCTTGTTTTTGAAATGAGCACGAATTTTTTTCAAGGACTTGGTGAAAGAGATAGGAAGATGGAAGGACCGAAGACGGAATGGGACCTACATCCTGGGCTACGCTCCTGCTAACACTTACACGGACGAAATCATGCAAGTCTTCCATCAAAGTCTTCTGAAATACACGAAAACTTTACGACACGGTGAGCAATTAATACTACATTTCCACAATTCACAGAACCTTCCAAAAAATCCTTCTTGCCCTTACAAATTATGAGAATGTTAAGGCTGTGAAGTAATGCAGAATGATGATAATGAGGATGCGTTCACACAGAGGGTGGTGATCATATGAAAATTACATTGGAAACAGATAGAACTATGTTTACCTTAAACAAGTACAAAAAGGTCGAATCCTTTAGTTGAGGACCTTGATGTGGAAATTCTCTCGCAAAAACCCATATGACTCGTTCAGCCCAATGACGCCGAGAATTTCTTACGTTTTTCTCAGTGTTGATCGTCAAATTTCTTTGCTGTTAATTTGATTAGGACGGAGAGGCGAGGGAGACATACAGAGAGTAAAATCCGTATCTTTTTATAGAGACTGAGGCCATTAGTATATATTACTGCTATCATCCAAGCATGGCTACACTATTGGTTTGCTGTATGCAACATGTAATACTTCATGACCTTGCCGAGTTTAATTGCTGTTAGAGTTACTCTAACAAAGGTTTTTGCGTCCATACCGCAGAGATGCTGTGCTGAGGGCGTTGATGGGGCAAGGAAAAATTGGGGAAGAAAAAGCTTTTATTTTAAAGAGAAATTCATATTATCATTGCCATTGATAAGTATACAATCTTATGTGGAAGATTTGAGCAGGTAGGTGAGCTCCGTGTGCATCACAGCATGAAATTCAAACGTGTAATGTCGTTAATTGAAGCGCCCACTTCACAGTCAGTTGCGTTGCACACACCGCACTTGGGCTAAAGTATGGCAATAATTTTTCACTGTTGTGGAAGGGACGAGATAAGCAAATGACGACGACGACCACTTCTTCTTTCTTTCCACCATTCTAATTGCACCTAGTTATTCCTTTCGTAGTCATGTAACCGTAGTGATCCACTGCCTCACATCCACTTACGCATGTGTACGTATAAACAAACAGAGAAGTAAATGCATAGACAAGGCAGGGTCAAGTTTCCTATGGATTTTCCTTGCTGCTGTAGTGCATTGCCTCGGAAACTTCCTTTGAGAGGACATTTCTTCAGGGATTTTAATGTGACAGGAAAAACGGACGCGACTCTTCTGGACAACTGGCTGATGGCTATTTATAGCATGTCTGCTTTTGTACTCAACGGGATAACAGTTAGCACGACAGTAGTAATGCACTGAGTACGGTCGTAGTGTGAAAAGCATATATGCCATTGCAATGTGACCGTTCAATCAGTACACGGCAATGTTAATACGCACAAAGGAATGCATATCGTTGAACTTGCGAGGGGGAAATGAGGCATGCATTTCTCACTAACACTTATAAAGGGGTATAGTAAGTCATTCACCATCAGAATTGCACACGGGTATTTCCTATATTTGTAAATGGCAGCGTCCAAGTTGGCAAAAGCTGATCTGTATCATGAACGTGATTGTTGTTGGAATGTCTGTGGTCACGCTGCTGGTCCACTGCACTCGGAGCCCTTTCTCTCTATGAAAATAAGTTCATGAGGATTTATATGATTTTCTTGTGCCAAACATGCTCAGTCATCAGAATGAGCACGAAATTTCTCAATCCCACCAAGTCAATGAATGAGGAAGACAGTGCAGATGGTTGACCACGCTCAGTGCGCTCAAATGTTCACCTTGCCCTTAATAAATTATTGCAGAAATGCGGGGTTTTGCTTCCGAGAAGGCTATCAAGGACTTTAACGCAAGACAAGGACTCAACCGAGAGAAGGATCAGAAACTGGAGATCTTGCGGGCGGCCATTATCTTTGAGGAGGGCTTCGACGAGGGTCAGCTCACAAGTAAGGTGAAGGCGAGGAATCTTGCTTACAAGATTCGAATGGTGGACAAGGATTATAAAACGGATCAGATTTATGCAGCCGTCAAGTTCCCTGGGCCTGATACAAGTGAGTAGTCCGGCTGTGATTGGACATAAAGCTGGGGATTCGTGGGGTAATAATGCCCGGAGGTGATTTTCTTGTGCGTTTAAATTGCAGAAAATGCTGGCAAAGGGTATCAAGAAGGAGGCTTTGCATCCATACAAGTATTCTTGGATAAAGCAATCACAAGTGTGATTACCAATCAGACTCTCAATTATACGGTAAGATGCTCAAAGGAATGAGAATCTTTTAAACTTGGGCTCAATGAGAGTTAAAACGAGTGTGAGTATATTCATGAGCGTCAAAATATGTGAACAGATGAGCGTCCAAGGCTTCCCATATCCGCCTTATAAGGTGGAACTCGATTTCAGTAGGATCTTCGTCAACCTGTTGCCCCAGTTTTTGGTCTTTGGTTTCGTTTTCATCGTCCCGTCCATCCTGCGTAACGTTGTTGCCGAAAAAGAGTCTGGTATCAAGGTAATGTAAAGGCTGAGGCTGACTCTCATCCGGTGGCAAGCTAAACTGGTCTTCAATAGCAACTTAATACCTTTTAGGAACTGATGAAAATGATGGGTCTTCGAAGTTCATTGCATTGGATCGGTTGGATGTTGGATTCTGTACTGATTCTTATCATTCCCACGACAATCGTCATATTCGTCCTGTTCAAAGAGTTTAATCCGGAAACGGGGGCCTTCTTAGTACACAGCAGTCCCCTCCTATGGTGGGTTGTGATCCTCTTGTACGTCATCTCGGCAGTTTCCTGCTTGTTCTTCTTGTCTACGCTCTTCCAGAAGGGTAATTTGCAGCTGATTATGACCAACGCGTTTTTCGTAATTGGAGGCGGAGCAGAATAATGAATTTGACATTGTATCTGTTCAGCAACAATGGCCATCGCTGTGGGTGTCGTCACTTGGATCATCCTTTACTTCGCGGTCATGGTACCGCTAGAACGGAGCTATGAATGGTTATCATTGTCCCAGAAGATGCTCAGTTGCTTACTCCCGAACATGGCATTGCATTGGTCGGTCAAACTGATGTACTCCTTCGAAGCTAAAGGTACAGCTATACAGTAGGAATAACACTAAATAATGGACGCAGTTCTAGTAATTCTGAAAAATCTTCTCAGGTTTGGGGGCCAAGTGGTCCAACATCGGCCAGCCTTTGACAACGCTGGATGATTTTGCCGTTGGTCATGTCATGATCATGCTAATAATCAGTACTGTTGTTTACATGACGCTCACGCTTTATTTTGAGTGCATCATCCCATCCAAATATGGGATAACCAGGCCGTGGTATTTCATCTTCAAGGTGAGTGAAAGTAATTAATTGTCCATGTACTGTTTCACAGAGTTTCATGCGGGTTGTGTGTGTGATTTCAGCCTTCGTTCTGGAGAACACTTATCCGCGGGTACAGCATACCGGTAGAATCAATGCAAGTAAACGGTAGGCATGACTTGCCCGAAGGCTTTGAAGCTGAGCCATTGGGACTTAGAAACACTGTGGAGATCCAGAAACTACGAAAGACATTTGGAAAGAAGGTGGCCGTGAATCAACTCTCTTTAAATATGTTCGAAGGACACATTACTGTGCTTTTGGGATGTAACGGAGCTGGAAAAACCACACTTATCTCCATGTTGACAGGTATTGACTGCATTAATGGTGGTTTTTGCACGCTGGTGAAGGCTGTACAAATAATGGAGGAAAAAGTTGTTAGTAATAAAGAAGGAGGCAAACTACTATATTACGCTGTCCTCTAGGTTTATACAATCCAACTGCGGGTACCGCTAAGGTTAACGGTTTCGATATTCGGAAGGACATGACAACGATCAGAACCCAACTTGGCTACTGCTCGCAGTACAATATCCTTTTCGAAAAACTCACCGTGACTGAGAACATGCAATTCTGTGGACGGGTGAGTTTTTATTGACGTTGATCTCTTGTAAATATCTTGACTGTGCCTAAAAACTAAAGGTCACAATGATGCTAATGATTTTTTTATATTCACAGTTGAAAGGAATGAGCCTTAAGGATGTCAACGCCGAGATCAAGGTTCTCTTGTCGAAACTTCAGCTGACTGATAAGAAGAATGCTTTAGCAGGGAACTTGTCCGGAGGTCAAAAGCGGAAACTGTCACTTGGTATGGCCATTGTTGGTGGCTCGAAGGTTGTCATCATGGACGAACCTACTGCTGGAATGGACCCTGAGGCACGTCGTGGAATCTGGGATCTGCTTTTGGTATGAATACATTGACCTCCATTATACCCCATAGTTGCAGTCACTGTCGTTATTTAACTAAATTTTCGGTGTGTGATTTGTAGGAGGCTCGTGAAGGTCGCACCATGTTGCTCACAACTCACTTCATGGAAGAGGCAGATATTTTGGGAGATCGGGTGGCCATCATGTCAAATGGAAAGGTTCACTGTTGTGGCTCAACATTGTTTTTGAAGAAGCATTACGGTAATGTCATACTATAAAGTCTATCAAATGAGGGTCATTCTCATGTGCTTTCAACTTAACAGGAAGTGGATACACTCTGAAAATGAGCGTGTACGCCCCACCAAAATCCGACTGTGATGCTATTTTCAGCTTGGTCCAGAAATATGCTCCGGATGCTTACTGGGAGGAAAAAGTGAGCGAACTGAATCAAAACGAAGTCTGTGATGTCTCAATTGTCCTTCCTCGATCTCAAAATGGAATAAACGATACCTCGCAATTCCCAGCTATGTTTTCAGAACTTCAAAGGGAGAAGTCTAAGCTTGGAATAATTGATATCGGATTACCACTCACGACCCTAGATGATGTTTTTGCCAAGTAAGGAAAAACTTTCCTATTCTAGTCTTCTGGGTCAGATATGCAAGGGCTAACAATGACGCGTTCTTCTCATGTAGGGTGGTAGAAGAGACGGCTGTGGATGGCAAGAAGGACAGCCGTAACGGAATCTGGCATACCAAGTTCGATGGAGTCGGAAGCAATCCTCTGGGTACGTCAGCCTACTTGCGCATTGTACGTGTGTAGATTTGACACTGACGTAATTTATTTTAATTTCATAGATGCAAAGAAGGTAACTGGATTCAATTTGACCCTCCTGCACATCTACGGTCTTCTTATGAAGCGTATTGTGTACACTTTGAGAAACAAGGTCCTTTTTGCTGCTCAGGTAAAACAATAGTAGCCAGCTTTGCTCACATTAGTGAACATTCATTTTCATTCTTTTAATGGACTTTAATGTTCGGCTCTATCTCAGCTCTTACTTCCGTTATTGCTGGTTCTGGCTGCTGTTCAACTTTTCAATGGTATCAATGCTCCTCTACCACCCAGCCCGGCTCTTAAGATCGACCTGGCCCCTTACAAAAATCCGAAGAACATCTATGCCAATACAAATGATGTAATTTATTCAAACCTTATTCATTACACTTTATTGCACAAAACTTATGCGTAAAACTAGAGGATATAATTCTGAAATACTGGGATGTTGTACAGTCGGAAGAACTTGGAATGAAATACGAATCCTTCATCAAAGCTGCTCCAGATTCAATCAGTGCTGATGTCGCCAAAGTGCCTAATGGGAAAGATTTGGACACTGCACTGCTAGAAATTGGTCGTGCTGATGAACTTCAATACCGAGAGCGTTATGTGGCTGCTGCTGACTTCAAGGAGAACCACGTCCGAGCCATGTTCCAGACTCTTCCCACTCATGCCAGTCCATTATCTATCAACTTGGCATCTAACGCCCTGCTTCGATTCTTGGGTCAAAGCTTACCCGGTGAAGGAGAATTCACAATTTCTCTCACCAATCACCCAATGAAGAGTGGGTTGAACTCTCTACTTGAAGCTTGTACTCCAAATCCTCGGGCTGCTTCTACCCTGCCGCTGCTCTTTGCTCTAATTATTCCTTTGGGTCTCTCCACTTTGGCCGCTGGATTCATCGTGTTCCCTCTGGAAGAACGCTTGTGCCGAGTACGAAGTTAATATGCAACTTTAGTTTTTTTGACTTTGGTTTCAACTAAATTCAATGCATTCTTTTAAAGGCGAAGCAACTTCAAATCATGACTGGAATCAACACCTTTGTATTCTGGATGTCGTCCTTCATATGGGATCTCTTCCTTGTGATTATGCTTGGTGTTGTAATGGTAGCATTCTTCCCTGTTCTTCAGTCGGATTATGCATTCACAACTGCCAACGGAGCATGTACGTTAAAATTTAAGACCTTGCCGTAGCTTTCCAGCAATTTTAATTTTATTTTTATGATTGTTTTAATAATTTTCAGTTGCATTTTTCTGCATCATTGTGGTTTATGGAATCGCTGCTATCTCCTTCTCTTATCTGTTCAGTTTGGCCATGTCCACCGTTGCTGGTGGTTTTGCTTTCATCACTGTTCTTCATTTAGTCACTGGTGAGTTTTGTCCCCCTTGAAGATCAAGCAGTCTACTGTGAATGAATCTAATTAAGAAATTTGGAATATGCAGGAACCCTGTGGAGTATTTGGGTGCATGGTTTGGAACAAAGTAACTTTTTCGAGCTTGCTGACGCCTTCCGCTGGGTCGGTCGTATCTTCCCCACATTCGGCGCCTCTATGAGCATGATAAGATTTGTTGACAAGGTTGCTAAGAATGTCAGGTGTAACATGGTGACTGATGAGGTGAAGAGCATCATTTGTAATCCAAATATTACCGAGTTTGATTCCAAGGTTTTCGTCGAGGAATTCCAAGCCTGCTGTGGTAAGTTGCTCAAAATTCCCTCAAAGATTCATTTAATTGTGAGTTATTGACTGGATTTTCTGCACGCAATATGATTTTGTAGATAACTGTGAAGATTTCTCCACAAAGGGAGTAACTTGTTTCGAGCAAAATGACTTTTTGGTGTGGCAAAGCTCTGGAGAATCCGAGCACATTCCCGCTAGCGTTGAACTGCCCGGAATCGGTCAAGAGCTTTTGGCAATGTTGGTCATGTCTCTCTTCTATTTCTTCCTCCTCTTCGTTTTTGAGTTCCTGCGCTCTCGGAAAGGATTTACAATCGGAGGATCCAAGAACAGCGATTTCCCTCATCAGTGCACAGACACCGATGTTAAAGATGAAAATAAACGTGTTGACACCATCGTCAAATCAGGTAACGTAACATTGAAATCATATACAAATTCATTTAACAGATTACAGTCTGGTGATCTTGAGATAACGAAATTTATGTACCAAGACTGAGGTAATAATATGCACTGGAATTCTTCACAGATGAACTCCACCGAGATGCCATTGTGGTGGAGAATGTGTGCAAGAGATTCGGAACGTTTGGTGCTGTCTCCAATCTCAGCTTTGGAGTCCATCGAGGAGAATGTTACGGTCTATTGGGTGTTAACGGAGCAGGAAAAACTACATTGTTCCAAATGATGACAGGAAATCTGAAACCGTCATGCGGAAATGTTCACATTTGCTGTCACTCCCTCAAGACGAGCATTGCGGAGTACATGCAAAGGATTGGCTATTGTCCTCAGTACGATGGATTGATCGATTGCATGTCAGGTCGGGAGATGTTGGAGCTTTTCTGTCGTCTTCGAGGTATCCCCCCACGCGCCGTTGCTGCCGAGGCTGGGAATTGGTTGGATCGCTATGGCCTGACTAGCGCTGCTAACGTTCCCTGTGGAAACTACAGCGGTGGTATGAAGCGTCGTTTGAGTGCTGCCATTGCCATGGTGGGTCAGCCAAAGATTATCATGTTGGATGAGCCAACCTCAGGTGTGGATCCCGTCTCTCGCCGTCAGCTCTGGTCATTGGTGAAGGCTGGTAAGTCCGCCGGCCAGGCCCTCATCCTTACATCTCACAGCATGGAGGAATGCGAGGCTCTTTGCTCACGACTGTCCATCATGGTCGCCGGCCAGCTTCAAGTTACCGGAACAGTTCAACATTTGAAGGCCAAATTGTCTCAGGGTTTCGCTATCACTTTGAAGATCAATCAGCAACTGACCCCTGCCGAACGAGAGGTTCAAGCCAAGCCGTTGTGTGAGGAGGTCAGCAATGCATTTACACCGTGCATCCTTAAGGAACAACATGAGGTAATATTTCATCATCATTTATAAGATTTTTTAGATGGTATGGTTTGCCAAATGAGCTCTGAATGTTCATATTTGATTGGATATTGTTTTACAGAATGTGATAGAATATCAAGTGAAGAACACGGAGATCGATTGGGAAGCCGTGTTCACCGTTTTGGAAGGCGTCAAGCAGAAGTATGCCGGACTCTTGGAAGATTACTCAGTGAGCGAGACAACTCTGGAGGAAATTTTCCTCTCTGTCGCCAAATCGAAAAATCTTAGCAGACAAGTTAATGTTCCTTTCACCGGAAGGGCCTTGTCTCTTTTAGGATGCTGAGTCAGTGACTAGTTTTTAATTACTATTATGAAAATCACGTTTGTTTTAACTCTTGACTGTGCCCTGTAAATTCTCTATTATTGCCTTGAGCAGGTGATCAAATTATTAGTAGGTATCATCTATCGTAGTGTATAGCGTGTCATAGTAGTTGAGTTTTTTTTTGGATGTTGGAGAAGGGTCCGAAATTTGTGGGTGAGGGACCGACTCAAATTTATATGTTCTGCATGACTATGATCATCATTTATTGTGATCAATTACTGCAAACATAGCTCAATACATAGTATATATATTAAGTATATTTGTGATTGTACAATTATCATTTTAATTCCAACGAAGGTATAAAAAAAGAAAAGGACTTCGGTATGAAGGACTTCGGGAATTGTCGTAGTAGACGGTATAAGGGAGTCTGCTAAGCGAGTCTTTTGATGACAATGGCGCTCAGGTGCATTATAGCGCTGTACAGCTGAAATAAATCTTGTGGTGTGATATCTCTGTACTCTGCTCAGTTTATTATGCATTCATTTATCTAGACTTTCTCCAGACGTCACGGAAAGTTATCGTTATTGATTTGTTCATTGCTGATATTGATTACGTCACGCTTCATGTCGATGTCATGAGGTTTCAGAAATTTCACCCGGAATCTCGTAGAACATAACCCACCATTTTAAAAAAATCAGCATACACTATGGCAAGGTACAAAATGTGGCATTTATTGGCATGCGACATTTCTGAGTTAGTTTGAGAACACTTCAGCAAACTAAGTTTCCATGAAAGCAGTAAAAAACATGTCCAATTGCTTCCTTGGCAGATCACGCTGGAATATACCCCAATCAAATTTAACGTCAATGACACACGATGTCTATCATGAATACACGAAAGTGCAATGTAGTCTTACAGGGGAGTTAATGTTAATCAGCTGTCTCAGTAGCTCCGGAATGAAATGAGAACCACTCCGTGCTTGCGCATAAAAAATTTTGCCAATGTCCGCAGGGACATCGTCCAAAGTAGCGCCAGTGATTTCTCCTGTCCACCCATCAGTTATTGTGTTCGCAGCATCGAAATTCTCCAATTGGTAAGTCTTCAATTCTGGACTATAGGTGAATCTCCCAGTCATGTTGTTCATTCTTAGATTGGTTATTGTTATATCCAGATGCCCTTCACCTCCAAGGGTTTCGGCTAACCCTTCCTGGGTGTAGAAGAAAATCAAACGCCACTTATAGTCTCCTGTAAGTTTAAACTTGGGGAAAAAGGCCTCGCCAACCATGGACAAATTAAGTGGAAAGTAATAGAATTTGTTGGTGAAGTATTTAAACCCCTCCATCGTTCCATTTCTACATTAAAAATCATTAGACAATTTAGTCTCTTCAAATATCTCATGTTGTCAGCCATCGGCATACTTCAGGAACTCACTTAAGGGACATCTGCCCTTTGACCGCATTTCCATGGTCAATATTGATCACGTCGTAATCTTTTAATTTATGATCATCGCGGTCAAACTTTGGGATTTCATATTCAACCACCAAAGCTGCACGTTCGGTCACGTTGCTTCCAGCTATTTGATTCCATGCATTTTAGTCAAATTCAGATACAAATTAATAATCATGGCTCACTACGTTGAGCTGTACCGTGCCCGCCGCCACACGTGTTCTTCCTCAATGGATGGCAAGCCTCGCGTTTTGCTGTGTACAAATGCAAGGAGCTACTCGCAGTTTACACACGTCAGACCTGGACCTCTGGTAAACTTACCACATCTAGGCCAGGACACCCATTCACATTCCGTTTTTTTTCGTTCATGGATTTGCCGTCCATCAGTGATTTTTACAGGCATGAAACCTGATGACTTCACTGCGCTCCTCGCTTTGCAAATAACTTGCACCATGGTTTGGCCCAGCCAAAGCGTGCTGGCATCTGCAGACTGAATAGTATGTTAATATACTTTGTCACGTACCCTCCAGTACTGCAACCTTTACCTACATGACTCCATATGAGTATAAGACCGAAAATCAGCCTGCAATGACAAGTTGGAAGATATTTAGTGTATAATTCCACGATTAGTAAGGTTCAGCGTACCGACTAGTGAGGCCCATTCCGGTCGCAAACCAGTGCGTCTCCCAACGAGACTTGAGGATGCGTGGCGTTGCACCCAAGCTGTTTGATACTCTATTGCAATGGCCACCATCTGTCTATTGTGGATTAACGTATTACTGGTACAGTAGTTGCAATAATCCCTTAAAGAGAGGCTATAATAATTATTGATGTTGTTCGAACTCTTATTGTATTCTTCTCTTACAGCTTCTGTCAATGTGTACTAAATCCTTGATGTAACATTTAGTACTTTGCATGTATGCAGACGTAATACGTCTATTTAGCTCCCAGAATAACTGATTTGTATTCGATGCGCCGGAGGTACATGCAATAATATAGTAGAAATTTACTACAGGAAATCAGTGCAGGTCATTTTCGAAGACAATTTATTCAATACTTCATATACTCGCTGTAACAGACATTCATTTAGCACCTTGGTGAGCGGAATATGTTAAGTAATAACAATATGTTATTTCACAGGGGATGAAAGTATTATAAAGTAATAATTTCTGCATGTAGTCAAAGTAATTTAGAAAAATGGATTCGAGTGGTTAAACCAGCACATTTCGTAGTACAGAAGCACTACTGTAGACTGTAGCGTTAAGCTAGATGTCCATTCAACAAGTTTTCTTGGTTGTAAGTTTACACGAGCCAGGGGTACCTATAATAGCAAAAGGATTTGGAAATTTATCTTGAATTCATTGAATTGTTATTACAATCAAACAGGTTCTCCATGCATTCAATTTCAATCATCCGGCATGAAGAAGAAACTTACCGCATTTCGGCCACGAATACCAGTCACATTCTGTTTTTTTATCGGTGCCTGCATCTGTTAATTTCTTGTTGGACAGTTGACCCATCGACTGGAATGAGGACATCTCACCGCACAGCACGGTAGATAAGGATTTACCAATCCAATGTTGTCCACCCGCTCCAGTTGCTGGTCCGGAGGGAGAACCTTGTTCCGGTGGTGGTCCCGCTCCGCTTGGTGGTGGTGAAGGTTCCCCTCCGCTTGGTGGTGGTGAAGGAGCTGGTCCTGCGCCGCCACCAGTCTCTCCCGTGCATGTGTTCTTCGTGGTG
>JAQIWI010000317.1:0-39978 GCA_034698825.1 Deuterosminthurus bicinctus | reverse complement strand
GTAAGGCTTCATTCATGATTGAAGGCCCCATGACTGATCCATAGGTGTATTACTGAAGAAGTAATGCATAACAATGCAGATCAGAATAGTCTGCTTAGCGGTGTAGACGGTAGACTACCAAGTGCTTAATCACCATCCGCCACCATTTATTATTATTATTGATTTAATAAGTGGTGATGATGAGTGGTATTCAACGCTTTGAAGGATTCAAAGGGACCATGTGTGTATGTGTGTCTTTCGTTCCGGTTCATTCTATAAGTCATCCTAATTAATTTGGCCCAGCTTACTTTGTTCCCTTTTGTGTCCCCCTCTCGCTTTTCTCTTTGTTGTCCGCTCGAGTTTTAAGCTCTTTGGATGGACTCATACTATCTTTTGTGTCTCCAGTTACGCGCACACAAGAGCCTCTCTCATAAAGGTGCGCACTGTACAAGCAGAACAGCAGCAAGAGTCAACACGTTTGTCCATTCGCCTTTGTTGTTCTTCAGTTTGCTACCTTTGAAGTACTATCTATACGTGTGTGAAAATAAACACCTGTCTTTCTACGAGTAACGCCTGGGCTTATTTATTTGCAGACAACAGAAGCAGCCAAAACTAGAGGATCAGATATTTTTAAAAGCATTCTGTTTTATTTTTTAACACGAATAATGCATCAGAATTTTAAATGAAGCTTGTGTTAGCAAAAATCGCATATACTTCTGAGCTCGGGAAGACCAACTTAATGTGAATTACATGAGTACAAAATTTGGAATAAATTCATTCGATCGCACTTGATCAAGGAAAGCTTTGTAATACCCTGCGGAGAATCCAAATCATCTTTTGAGTGTCCAGAAGTATCCCTACCGTTTGAATGAAGAAAACTTTGTTAACGCAGGTAGCAATATTCCCCGCATTCATACCCTTACCTCTCCTATAGTTCGACTAATTTGACCTAAGTAGACAAGGGGTGCATTAGGCAAACTCCCTCAGTGCAATTTACTTTGGAAACAGTCTGACTGATAGAATAATTCCAAAAATGGTAACACTGCAGACAAAAGACGTTGTAATGGTCAGTGTATGGTCATGAATGATTATTAAGATTGGGCTCAACAGTGCCATAATTAGGTGCGTGTCTGGAAGACACTGGATCTAGCATAACATTTAGATTCTTATGCATACAGTAATCACCGTAGTGAGCCTCACCTCTTAACTTATGACAGCATTATTACAACCGCAGTAGACCGGATGATTTTATTTCTTCAAAAGAAGCACATAAGAGATTGACCGTTATGAAATAATGATAATTTGCTTATATTCATCTGATGAAGGGCAAGAGGAATAACGAACGGCATATTCACGCTTCATTGCGTTCAATGGCTATGGCTGTGTGAATTAATTGTGATATTTCCTGGTTGAACAGAGCAAAGTAGATGATGCTGAGATTTACAATGGATGATGTGATGTGTGAGTGTCCAAGCTCCCTTGGATGTGTGTACGTAATAATTTGATTAGGCGCCCGACCCAGCTTTTGTACGTACAGTCGCCGTCCGTCTTGAGTCTAATGACCACTTGTGAGCCCGCATCCCCGACGTTCTCCTTTTTTCTTTCACTTCTCTTCATAATAACGATAAAACGGCTGTGAAATTACTAACCAAACAGTTATCATTCTTTAGGGTGTTTGTGTGCATGTCGGCTGGAACAGTGATAAATATGGGGTCGTGTAATGTCATTGTGCTCTGCTATAGGGTACGTCAAGAATAATCAAAATTGTATCGAGCTGACCGACATACTAAAATAGGACCAACCTTGAGCTTTTCTTCTCTCTATAATAAACACATTTCATGGCAAGATGGTTAATGTTCATTAACAAGCACCGTTTGAGATGTAATCAAAGTATTTATAAACGGAAGCTCCATCCACATTGCTTACTTATTAAAGTACCACAACAAAATCGTTGATTAGGTGCTAAATAACAGTTTCGAGCTTGTTTTCACCAACTAATTAGGACCTGTGAAATAGACATTTGCTAATTGAATTTCAATGCGTAAATCCTAATTGCAAAATTTTAATTAAAATCGTCATGAAATTCTTATGTAAAAACGTGCTTAATTAGCAAGTCTAATAACACAAGTCTGCCTTATAGAACCCTGGACTGTGTACAAAAGTACATTGAAATTTCATTCAAACACATGATATGACGAGCTAAGGCAAAACTTAACGCAGTGGTCACCACACGGGTGCACTGTAGGGAATAAAGGAAGCGTCATATTTTCATGGAGCGATTTTAATTGAATTAATAAAAATTCTATAATCTCAAGTTAGGTCACCATGAAGATAAAAGAGGCATATAAGTGGGCATCTACTACAGATGAATTGCTGCTGTGAATGAAGCGTAGCATATAGAGGAGAGTGAATGAATCAAAGGGAAAGGAGATGCGGCGGCACACCGGAGGTGAGTCAATTAGTGGACTCATTTGGGGTCCGCGTGTAAGGAGGAAAAAGTTGTAGAACAACTTGACTCTTTCCGCCTCCTCCACCATCTCCTCTTCTCCCTTCTCCAAGCATCACGCAAATAAATTAGTTTACCAATTACTCTCAAGTTTATGCTTTATCTTTCTATGTGGAAGCAACATCTGTGTTTCATAGTGGTACACATATAGCGATGAAGAAGCTTAATAACCTCCTCCTCGAATGAATCAGTAAGGTAAAGAAGGCGTGATTCATCCTCATTATGAGTGTATTAGATTAACTCTGATCCAAAGATTTACTCTAGCCCGATGGCTCACGCTTGATTGCTTCGTAATAATACGTCCGTATGCCAGTTGCCTAGTTCCTAGAAAAAAACAAACTTGATGCTCCATATGCAGAGCTTCCCTGTAACAACACCCAAATACTAACTACACGCTCATGCAAATGGATCGGTTTAAGCCACATCAGAAAGTCATTAGTCTCCGTAGCAGCAAGAGCAGTAGTAGATGATCACATATATTTTCTCCGTTTGAATCCAACTCATCTATAAATTTCTCTTCTTCGTCCTCTGAACGTTGTAAAGTTGGTGCACTTCCAAGCAAACAAACTCCAATCTGTGAATCATAGAAAGACAGTGGAAACTTTCCTAATTAGGAATCACTGCTCCTTGAGTAGCCCTAACATTCATTCCATAGATACGGAGGAAATAAGGCTTACATCCCACTGATCACACATACGATTCCATTTGAATAATTACGACCCAGTAATGAATTCATTTGGTGGGAAACAGAAGGGAATATTAGGAACAATAATTTCTTATTTTGTCAATGATTACGTCGAGAATTGATTATTTACGAGCTTGCAATTGTAATCAAGTGGAAGCGTGGGTTCTGCTTCATAAAACTGAATTGGCATAATAATCTTCGTATTTCCTTATTTTTCCCTCTTTGTAAATTGGACGATGTGGCAGTGTCAGAATGTAATAATTGCAATTATTGCAAGGCGCTTTTATTGGAGATTGCTTCGGTCAGAGATTTATTCCCATTGGGATGAGCCGCTTCGAAAGCTCATTACTGCATTGAGCAGTACCATGTTGATGAGGATTTTGAACTATTTTGAATGAACTTAGGCAGAAGTATGGGAAGGTGGTGTAACATTGCAGAAGGCTACTATTGCAATACAGAAGGGTCGTTATGCTGGTGTGTGCTTGTGTGAAAAAGAGAGATGCGGCTAATGTAACGGTAGCATGGGTTTTGTCGAGCGATATGGCGGATAAAAGTCGGAGCGGATCTCAAGTGAAAGGATAAGAGAGAGAGAGAGCTTTTTCCATGTATGACTGGCTGCCTGGACAATTTAGTTGGTTGTCGTATGGGCTATATTAAAAGTGAAGTGAAGATATGACTCGAGAAGAAGAAGAAAGGGGATGCGGGAGCGTATGTGCGAAATCCGCCCCTTTTCTCTCTCACTCAGCAGCGAGAGTTTTGAGGAGAGATGTATCTCAGGGGACAGAGCAACTCGTTTATTACCGAGATTTCCCCTCTACTTACGCTTGGCTCGGCTCATGAATAGCAAATAAAGGAAAACCCATTATCACGCCATCCTGAATGAACATAGAAAAGGAGCGAGAGAGACGAGAAGTATGAGGACGAATCACAGATAGAGACAGAGAGTGACTGTACTAGAATACCAACATTTGTGTGTGTGCGTGTGGGTATGCGCGCTAAAATTATCCTCTCTTAGGGACGAAGACGAGGAAGAGGAGGACGGGAAACTACGAGAGGAAAAACCGCCTCACTTTTCCAGTCTCCATGGTCTTGTATAAATTCGCTATATTACACTCAAGTTTCAGCTCCATTCCACTACCAACTGACTTAATAGCTATGAAAACACTAGAAGACTTCCTTTTGAAACTCTTTTATCCTTTCAAGCTGAATGCATCGTAATTCAAAGCAACTTCTAACGTACACACACACACACACACACCCACACACTCTCACACACACCACTCACTCAAACACATCAGCTCACACAAGGAGACACGTCCATTTGGTAAAGGCATTATTCTCTTTAAAAGTTGAACCATCATCGCATATAAAGGCGACATATAAGTTGTTGAATCTCGTTTAAATATGACAGGTATATACCCGTCACCATAATAACGATCATTCTTGAACATATACTCACAGCCCCTACATACTTATTCAAATTCCCTTTTATTGAGACTCATTTCACTGTTTTATGTATAACATCACATACGCAGCTAAGCAAGTTTGAAGACGTTGAAAAGGATGGATGATGATGATGTTTTCACAAGTAGTGGAAAAGCATAAAGTTTGTCGTGTTCATCTTCAAGCTAATTTCACCCATAAATAAGCTCTATTATATGATTGTTGTAAATGTGATGCCATCAACGGGCGACATTATAATAGTGAGGAGTGTCTTGGTCGTCTTGGTGTGCCAAAGGGTTTAGTAGGGATGGGGAGGATGATGATGATCATGGCAGTATAGAGCAGCATATACGCTTCAACTTCTTGGCAGCCAGCCGCACACAAACTCACAGATTATACCTTCTCTCTGTTATACCACCGCACACGAAGAAAATTAGATGAAATGAGATGGTGACAGTTTATAACGGACGTGTTCGTGATTTACATAATTGAGTCGCCTTTTATTCCGACAAACTTTGAAAATTGGATGCCAACTACTCTGCTTCCAGTCAGTCCTCACAGCAGTGTGGCTAATTTTCCCTCATGCTTTTGCCTTACGACCGAAACTTCCAACTCATCTAACAAGAGTCCACACACACGCAACACACACTTACACACTCAATATACAAGGATAGATGTATATGCATGCACTACTTTATGGGCTGTTTAGGCCTATTATTGTCGTTCTAAGAAGCCCATTTGACAGTGCCATATTAACTCTTTTAGGGGAAAATGATGTGTTGAATTTGAAGTAAGGATTAGAATGGTAAGCTGCCTCTAAATAAGCAACTTTATGACATGCACTGCTGCTTATATTTTGGCAGTCGGCTCTCTATATGCTTATATACGGAGAAGAGGCGATGAGCAAGGAATCTACAGCATCTTAATAGTCCATTGAAATTCATTGCGCAGTTACACAAGCTGAGGAAGCTAGAAACGAGGCCTAATCATCTCTGAAAGCCTTATACTCGTCCCGTCAGATTTCACATGATTACATTGCGGTTGAGTTACACACACGCAGTATCCTTCCCTTTGAGACTCAACTGTGTCTACACACCACTTTCCTGCTCCTCCAGTCGAAATCCTCTCTCCCTGCCTCTTTCTCCACATTGAGACGCGTTTGCGCGTTTCTTGCTAAACATGTGAAAAAGATTCCATTTACCCCGCAAAATCATTTTCTCTCTCTCTCTCTCTCTCCTTCTTCATCGTCTATTTCGTCTACACTCTCCTGAAACACTTCTTCGCTCAAGAGCCATTCTACAGCTGACATACGCCAAAGGAAATGTTGAATAGTGCCCTAACTTGATCCAGATTGGACCCTCTTTTCTTCTTGTAATGACAATAATTTAGGCCCATTTCAGCACATTATCTCACTGTAGTTTCCACTGCTAAAATCCTTACATCTTCCTTCCGCTACGAACAAATATTCCGCCTTTCAATGTACTCATGACTTGGGTGGACTAACAACAATGTGGGATGGCTAATGAGCAAAGTTGCCTAGCGGTGCGGAAATACATTGACGGTAATAGCCCCAATTGTTCCTAATGTAATGTCCCTGGACCGCCAAAGACTGGAGAATTAACGTAATAAATGTAGGAGCTTTTAGGCAACTACCGTCATCATCAGTAACAGAATAATGGCATTAGAAGCTTCCCATTACCTCCTGTGGCATTATAGTACTTTCACTGACATGGCCAAAGTGTTGGAAATTACTTCCAACAATGCCTGAGAATGTAATTATATCTGTGCTAAAGAACGCGCATACATATCCCCGAGCTGTACACTAAGAAAGCATTGAGACCAAGAAGGACAAATTGACATGGAGAATTGGCATTACCAAAGCACAGCTTTTAATGGAGGACCCGGGAGCAATCGAAATGTCATGAACTTCCCATTAGGCGGCTGTATGGTCATTCATAATTAAGGCCTGATGACTTTAGTATGGGTTCTTGAGGGACTTTAATGTTGATTTCCTAGAAATGCTACGTTATGATGTTTGCGGGGCCAGTAGATCTGCATGTGAATAACTTGCAGATTTTTAATCTCAGGATCAGAGGCGTTTGAGGTATCCACGGTGCTCAGCATTACATTCGAACGAGCTTCTCATGTATGCGGCAGGATAAATAAATCATTGCCATAAATGATTATGAAAAAGGAAGAGAGAATCATTTATTTGAGTGTATTTAGGAGATAAAAAGTATTTTACCACCCTAGCCGTAATTATGCATGCACATTAAATCTCTTCATCATAAAAAAGGCAGACCTTCACACAGGCACATTGTACACGCGACAGAACCCATTTGGCTTACTCTTATTATGACTTGCTTCTTGACTTTTACTGAATGTAACGCCGAGAAATAATGTGCGAGAAGCAATAAAACTCTTGTGATTTCTCTGGCAAATGTGACACATTATTGCCCGCCGGTAGTTAGAAGTAGTTTCCCTCGGCCGTTTAGTACAAAGCAAACGACGCGATTTGATTCACATTCAGACTAAATAAATGTGAATGCAAATGCGGCCATTGTGTAGGGAGCCAAATGACTTCCGGGTTTGTAGCATTATATTGCTCGACTGCCAGACTGATCTGCCTACCATATTTGATGTTATTATCCCACCCCACTCCATCGTGTTTACTCAATGTCAGCCACGGACTAAGAGAAGAGCAGAAAAATCCCCTGTAACTCCTGCAGAGTCAAACATTACAAAGACGGGATTGAATTACTGGCTTATAGCCATCAAGTGCCTCTTTCTTTCCCTCACTTTTAAATCGGCTCACACTCAGAGTCATTTGAGTGCTGTTTCCTTTCGTACTCTAAGTCGTGGGGCGGGGTGGAAGACAAATGTATGGAGGAAATACGAACGTGTACAAGGGAAAAGTAAGGTCGTTGTTGGAGGTAAGAAGAATAAAGGCATTCGGAAATTATGCAGACATTACAGCGAAAGGAAAAGACGGACTCAATTTTAGAAGCTCGCTGGCGCTCATAATCTTTTGTATTATGGTATACAATCAAAGCTTTCTGCTGCTTCCGACTGGATTGCAATTACAATGCAATTTGACTCCTACGCTCCAACTTGTAATAGCTGTTAATGATATATCCCTGACTTTAATCATTGCTCTCTGTCTTATATGCCACTGATTTTCGGCTTAATTTCCATGGTGTAATGCGCAATTGCTCTGGCGCACGTGTGGTACATTGGGATGTACCACGAGTCCATCAAGACACATGGGGAGGGAATCTCTCCATGTAGCCTCTCCAGCTTATGTAGTACATAGTAGGATATACATTACAAGTGCTAATGGATGAATTACATTTGCATGGAATTAACAACGTAAGAATTAATTGCACATTTGTTGCCTCATACAAGCGAATTTAATTATCATAATAAAAATTGCCCCGCTCACAATACAAGTCTCACACACACACACCGTCTTTGAGTGACAATGTGTCCTTTAAATTTCCCTTTTTCCCCAAACTTTGCGGCTGAATGAGCAATTAAGGGGAAAGAATAAAGAAACAAAAGGATAAAATCCAGTCATTTGTAGCACTATTATTTCTTTATAAAAGGAACCCAGCAGTTGTTTGGTGTCATTGTGGAGCAGAAGAAATTGACCGAGAGAATTACTTTCACATTATAAGCTTCTGCCCGCAGCGGTATAATGCCAGCATTGCATGTGAATGCTTCCTGTGTATTCGAAAAGTTTGCATACTGTTGGAGGTAGAAACGAGCGTAGAGAAATCCTGATGGCAGTCATCAACGTCCTCGCTTTACTTCGGTGCATGTAAAAAATCCATTTGTATATAAAGCGACAATCAGTTTTCCATACATAATATTTTCAACAGATACAGTCATTGTGGAGCAACACCTTTTTATATATGTAGAGAACGCCCATTCGGTCACAAGGTTACGTCAAAGTGGGCGCACAAACATATACAAACACAAATGTCAGTCATTGTGGGGGGAAAAGTTTGACTGTATGTGTGCGGCTTGTAATGTGTTAATGACTTCCGCACTTGAAAGGCATCGAGCTTCATGAGTATATTTTGACCATTTCCTTACATGCAATTTCAAGCCTTTTGTTGTCCTCCTCCATAACATTTATATCCACACACACACATGCACACAAAGAGAAAGACAGGCTAATCGAGACAATCACTTCAAACGCCACTTGTGTATTTGAGTGTACGGGAGCTTTTATATAAATTCATATGTACTTTTGTTTGATCGGAGGGACACAAAAAAAGGAGGGCAAAGGTCCGAATGCTGCGACGGTGAGGGCTGCCAGGGGAGAGCACTTAAGAATGACTGGAGTGTAACGGTGGCGGGACCTCTAAATAGCAATATTATTGTATCTAACACATTGTGTGGATGTGTGCGTGTGTGTAATGTTTAGTGACTAATAGCTATACAGCTAATATTAGTAAACACTCGGTCGTGCCATGATTATATGGCAGTACACACTAGACCCCTTATACTGTACAGGGGAAGGTGAACCCGAAACTATTACTTACTAAATGGAGAGACAAGAGTTTTGCATGCAGTGTGGTCATTAGGGACGCAATAAACGATTAAGAGCTATTCAGTGTGCCACTTATCGTGAGGATCACTGGATAGCTTTTTATGAGCCACACTGTGAATAAATCCACCCTCCATCACAATCATCATCAAGCACACCCTTCCTCCCTTCCCGAAAGTGATGATGATGATGATATCGGCGGTAGCGAAAGCTGCTCCCTACGACAGTCACCCCAGCAACAACAATAACGGAACAGAAGAACCACAGAAAACACTTGAAATCCACACCAAATTTTCCTCATCTTGTCCAATAACTAATTGATCTACCACGTCTCTCTCTCGCACTTCTATCCAAAATTCTCAGTCCTCCCCTCCACCCTTCAGCCCTCTTATTACACACTCCTCCGCTATTAAATATATATTAACATCCAGCTCAGGATGAGCGCATTCACTTTTATCCACGTTCACTCACACACACTCATTCATTACATGCACGCAAAACTGGTCCAGGACCCCCACGTTCGGCCTTCTTTCAAAAGGGCAGCGATGAAGCCCTTGAGGGAATACTTGAGGCTTCCAATGTCTCTTTGTAAACATATGTAGTTAAAGTAAAATAGGAAAAGCCCTTTAATGACAGCTCGTGTAAGTACGCAAGGCAAAGGGGGATGACAGAAAACCAATGTTTTCCCACGAGTCATTTCCAATGGGCCTACGTTACTTACTTATTCGCCCTCTCGGGACGAGTAGTAAGTTGTAACCCTCATAAAACTTACTACCGGATACTCTCCAGTGTATTTGTCATGTATATATGCAACAGCAAAGATATGTATGAAAGATTGCTGGACTATGATGATGATATAATGGAAGAAGCATTTATTCACTATAACCACTCGTGTGAAACAGATCAACTGATAAATTGCTTGTTCTATTGCCACAAAGTGCTGCTTCGTATTTATCATACACACGGAGGGATCTGATCTGACCAAGTGGACCGCTTTGGAAGCAAACATATAATGGTATTCTTATCTCCGACCTTCCGCTAGCCATATATTTTTCTAGTAATCAGATATGAAGCTTTATTCCACTTTCCAGTTGTTTTCTGCTTGGATTCCATGGGGAGAACCAGCCGACGAAATGGCAGTCAACGTAGCGGCTGCAATTTTATTCATTTCACTTTGGTCTGGAAAAGTACGTACGTGTACGGGCATAAGAGGAACTTACAACGTAGAAAATGACGGTAGAACGATCGTTTTAAACCTCCATCAGAATTCAATTCGATCGTAGAAGAGGTTCACTAAGACGAACTGGATGAAGGAAATTGATTCGGACCAAAGTTTTTTCAAAGGATTTACTGTAAAAAGCGCAGTAACTTGTAAGATTGATGAGCGGCAACGGGGCCGAACTAAATTGGCAGCTAGAGGAATCTTCATCCCCCATCTGCCTATAAGTGATCTGAAAAATTGCTCTGAACAAGTAGAAAGAGAGAAAGTCTTTTGATCTCCTACTTTTCCTTCCTTCTGTCTGTATACGCGAGGAAATTAAAGATATCACAAGGGTCCTTTCATAGATTCCATGGTAAAACACACATACAAGCTTATAAACTTAGCCTTTCACAGTCTATAGACGCTCGCTTAGCAACTTTTAGATGTGTACTTACAAGAAGACAGCCATCTTCATATGATTGACTTTGCCGTCACGTCCTCCATCTATAAATTATTCCTTTCTTAAAGATCCATTTAGATGGTAAGTTACAGTGGCTTTTCCACCGCATATGAGCTCACTGTAGAGACTCCACACTCCAGACGTCAGCATAGTGCGAGGGCGTTAGAAAACACTGAAAGAATACGAGCGATTTTCTTTTCGGTATTCATGCGTGTTGTGCGTGAGAAGCTGTATGAAGTTGTTATAAGGCGAGGGGAAAGCAGCACCAACTGGAGGAGGGAGAGAAAAATCACGTCCAAGCACATAATGTCACAATAAGTTGATATAGTTAAACTGAATGGGGCATGGACTTTTGTAGAGTCACTGACCAGAACACTTCCGATCTGATTTCTGCATCAAAGGAGCGCTGGCTCACACACAACCACTCCCGCTCTCTATCCATTTCCCCTTCACAACTCTCCGCAAATTGTGGCTATCAATAAGGAAAACGGACAGTCTCCAAGCAATTCCAAACTTCCACTTATCTAGAATTCTATCTTCTATTTTTTCCTGCACAACCTGCTTATGATTGCGCCGAAAAGTATCAAAAACTGTTTCTATTTTTGGCTCAACTTTATAATTAATTCTAATTTTCAATCTTCTATAATTTTCTGGAAATGAAAAATGTATTTAATTTTTCTGACATTAATCAGTTTATTTTTATTAGGGTTCTGACGTTCCCAAATTCAATAACGCTGGGTGAACCGGATGACAAATCTTACTACGAAGATTTCCGTGATCCCAATCTGACCTAACGGATCCTGACTGAAAAGCCGAGCACAACTCATACATTAAATTCACAGTCATTATGGATGATGATAAAGTATGCAAAAACTAGAACGGGATGCTCGTAAAGACTGGTGCGATGCAAATTTGCATAACTGTATGAATTATTGCAGTTGAGCTTGAGCAGGGCACACCGCTGTTGCATAGTACTGTGCGAAAATGACTGTGCCCGGGTGAATCGACTGAAAGAAAAGAATGAAGGTGCTATTGTTGCCACCGTGGATTCTTCAACGTCGGTTGCAACAGCTAGTCATGATGATTGCTTGAGAATGTCTGAAGTAAATACACATGCTTATGATAAGGCAGACTAAAGTGGGAGTTTAATGAAGCGTTAAACACAAAGGCTGTATCATTTGTCACCCTGAAGACTGAAATTGGAGACAGCAATAGAATACAAGTGTGTGAGAAGGGAAGGATGATGATGATAAGGCAGCCTATTTCGGCGACAAGCCTCTATGAAGGAGGGCATCATATCTTGTGAATCTTTATAATGCTACCTTCACATCCTCTTAAATAACTTCCGTATGAATGTATATCTCTCAGCGACATCCACGTCCGCATATACAGACCTACAATCATTCATCATCATGGTAATATTCAACTGCTTTGCTGCTACATGTAAGCCTCTGACTAAATGATTATAAAACTTTATAATTCATATTCATCACATCACGGTCGTCATCACCATCATCATTCTGTAACCAAAGGGCTCTCTGTTTCTCTCTCTCACATCCAACGCAACAACAACTCTGGAGACAGGACAGACAGGAGCCTTGTAAGCTTATTACATATGCAACATATATGACTACAGTAGCTCCTGCTGTCCACAGGCGTAACGACAACATCCCTGTGTAGTCTCTTATTGAGACTTTGATGGATAATAAATATTCTGACGACTCATGGTCCTTAATGAAAATGTAATTGACTTCTCATTGTTACACTCACTTATCACAGGGGATGGGATACATGATGAGGCACTTGGGGAGCAAGATCCATAAAGCTCCGCTCCTGTCAGTCCCACACGCTTTGCCATGTTAAACGTACTAATGATGAGAACCCTTGAAACTACTTGGGCATACAAGTGAAATCATGCGAGCTTATATCGTTCGTTCAAAAGTCCATCATCTCTGACTCTCGTATAATGGCTTGAAATACGCGCATTATAAATGTGACATTCTCAAGCTGTTCTTGCAAGCAGCAATTCCATTTCAAGCCTGCATTAAAGTGTAGTGCGATGGATATACAGAACGAGAGAGTCGTTTGGAGCTAAAAGTGGCGTGTAAAGCTCATAGAATAATCATTAATGAGGCTTTGCGAGTTTTTTGTTCACGTACTAACACTTCTTGAACTGAAGCCAGCAATTACGAAGAGTCTTTGGAGAGTGGGGTGTGTGATGCAGCGGTTTGAAAATTAATGCGGATTAATGTGGGTTCATCTCTTCATTATCCCTGAGAGAGAACTCACAATCCTGTGGCTCCGCTCATGCATGTTGAATGATTGTTAAATAATGAATTTTATAAACTTTTCATACCGCAGCAGCACTACAGCTATATGCAGCACTGAGAGATGCACACTGAAAACTCAAACGAGTGTGAATATGCATACGGGGAGGGATAATGAAGTGTGTTGTGTGAAGGCAAATGACGACGACATGATGGCGAATGACATGGGGTAATGTGTCGCTTATAAAATGCTTAACATTTTCACAATGATTAATGACTGCGCTGCATCACCATAACGTTCCATCCTACCAACTCTTTTAACGGCATCTCTCACTCCATAATCTCCCTCCAGTTGACATTTTAATTAACCAGCCAACGTTGTTATTATTATCAAAGACTCATTGTACGCGATGAAGTGCTACTTCATAACGCCTCAATATAATCTTGTGATTGGGAACAATAAACAGGAATAATTCACCATTTATTACCACTCCGAGCTAATCCTGCTGTGTCCATCTGAGTTCATAATCATCATTATTACTAATGAATAAAGTTGTTAAGCCTCTGATTCTCACATTATGATCCACTGCATGGGCACACACACCTCAACAGCGTTATTCCTTGTCGCCGCGTCACCATACAGACCTGAATAGAAGAACAGACAGGGATAATGAATTGTTACTCTAAAATTAGCCTCCTCATCTTCTCTCTCTCTCTCTAGTTTAGTTCTCTTGGGGTAGTCCGAATGATAGTCATTTTATAGTCGTTTTACACTTATAAACAATAGACCAAAGACATCTGTCAGTGTAGCTAATTCTTGTTGAAAATCCCATTGATCACCTCCACATTGTTTCTCGGGGGATAAATCAGAGAATGATTAATTTACATTCGTATACACACTGCTGCTCGCCCCTGCTTAGCTAATCACTTATATATCTCATGCTAATGACTGTTGGATTTAACTCTATTGTCCCCTTCCATTGGCAATTAGATCCTTTGTGAATAACCGCAAAGAGGTTCAGTATGTCTAATTACGTGAAAGTGGTGTAGGATGAGGAGTATTGAGACTTTAGTGAAGAAGCCCTATTCTTCGCATATTGGCAGTGGCAATACACCGCCGTGCTTTTACAGTGTGTCTATCTGCGTGGCAAATTTGGCCAAATTGAATTAGCATTGTATGCATGGAATGGAGTTTTAATGAATGAATGATGAAGATTGTAACAAGCGTGGATGCATCCATGTCGTGGTATTGCAGTGAATACATTCTAGTTGAATCCGAGCTTAATTAAATCAAGGTGAGCAGAATTAATTGAGATACAATCAAAATGAATTACAGCCAATTAAGCTGAAGAAAGTATACGTATGCTTTTTAATATATGAGACCTCTATGGTACTTCGTTACCAAGAAAAACTAACGGTGCAAAAAGTTCTCATGCTCTGTCCTCATAGTTCCCCAACGTGTCAGTTTACCTAACCGAGTCCCTGTGACAAATTTGTTGACATTTTTATCTAAAAGTGCTTACTAAATGGCCAATTTGTGGTTGGATCGTAGTACTTGTGGCTATATAATTTGTTCGTTTTCAACAGATTCTCTTCGGTCTTAAGGAGTCAAATGGAATGAACTAATTAGACGTCAGTGGGGAAACTGTCGTGAGAAAGGAATAGACCGGCGTGAGAATTCTGTTGACATTTTCATCGCTTGTCATTGTCGGCGGTCCGTATAACAAGATGTTTGAGTAAAACTTGCTTTCCTAATAACTGCAGGTTTCATTAATGCGGGAAGTTGTGGTGGTAAGACGATTACTTTTAGGAATTTTAATTTCCATGGTGATCCCTTAGCTCAGGAAGGAGTCAGGAGGTTTGCTAATCTGTTAGAAGTAGGAAGGAGACAATCAAAAGCCCAAAGGACAAAAGTCGTGTGTCACGCAAAGAGATCCAAGTGTGGATTGTGCGGATTGAGGACATGAGATTGTCGTCATGCTTTTTTATTATGTGGCGCAAGGAAGGAAAAGCTGGTTGGAGTGCGGGACATGAGAGCTTCGCAAGTGAATAAGTAAAAGGGTAAAATTAAAGAAAGAGGGAGGCAGAAGACGGCAAGAATGACGATACAGAGTAAAAGGAAACTTACTGAAAACAGTAGAAAGAGAGAGAGAGAAAAAAAGAAACATTTTACACTTGTACATTGTGAGTTACTGAGAATCTTAAAAAGCGTTTCCCTTTCCCCCGTCCCTTTGATCTCTTGAGTTGTTGAGCAGTAAGAGGAGTCATTAACGAGACACTTTTCAGTGGAAATAAAGTGCTACAGATGGCTAAAGTGAAAATAGTTCTGGGGACCGCCAGAGCAGTGTACATATCCGCAGATCTAAAGTTTCGTATGTACAAGTCATGATGTGATGTGAGTTGGTGACTGTGTGCGTGCGTAGGTCTGTTGGATAAATAATGACTAGTAGCAATAGAAGATTGAACATTGTACACGGTGGAGTTTATAGATTCTAACCATTCCGTGTCTGGAACATTAAGGCTTTTTAGGGGATGGTGACGACGTTATGGTAGATAACCTTAGGGATGTGTAGCCCCATGAGTAAAGGCTTGCAGAGTGTTATAGTCCTTTCTCTGTAGTGCCATACATCCTCTCTCTCTCTGTCTCTCTGTGCCTCTAAATTGAGTTTTCAGAGACTAAAAGAGAAAAGAGGAGAACTACAAGGTTTGCCTAGTCGCAGCACGGTCCCCCGAGACGAGATGGCAAAACTCTATAAAGCGCCCATTTTGCTCCGAAGTCTCTCTCGATGTGACAAATTGGCCAATCTCTTGGTTAATTCGGGTGGAAATGCGACACGTCTTCCAGTTCCTCTGTAAACCGAAAAAGATTTGACACTCTCTGGATGAAAGGCATCCCACTTGGGAAATCACTCTAGACTGAACCCGCCTTCCCGGACCGCCTCCCCTTCCTCTCTTCCTCTCCGCTCGTCTCTTTCTGTCTCCTCCAAGTTTACAACAACTCGAGCCTTACCAAAAGTACACGCACTCTATAGATACTTCTCTCTCTCGCTTTGACACGACACTGCTTTCACCATTACATACACTCACAATGTGTATACTTTTGGTAAATCTCTCCTTACTTAATACTTGTCCTAATATATGGCCACATCATCTTCCTTCCTCTCTTTCTCCCTGTCTCATCCCTTTCACAACTTTTATGTGGCACACTAAAAGGCTCATTGCCTCACTACATGCGTAAAACGGATACATTATGTCCTCAAAATGATCCTGTATACACTTTCCATCTCACCAACAACTTTCCTTCTTATCGATTTCCTTCATTCCTGAAAAATCTGCTGTGCAATTGTTAATTTATAGTTGCCAATACTTGGTCCCCAGCTCTGCAGTTTCCAGATGGATTTTGAGTGCAACTTACGATGCTCTACACTGGCAAGTCTCTTCTCAGTCAGTTCCAAATGAAGCAATTAAAAGCAACTGGCATACATGACATGTATGCAATTACACTGGAATCATTTCAAATAAACCAGAGCTTTAATCTCACATTTGACAGTCTTAATAATTTCATTGGTTTGTAGTTTATTGCGCTCGATGAACCGCCGTAGAGTAGAGTTATGTAGTAATATATTATATGAATAACGTATGTGTTTCTCGAATACAATCCACATACGTGTGTATTACTACAATAACTAAAGCTTTGTATGGCTAGGTTTAGAGTAAATTAATTAAAGTACGTACGTGTATACGAAATAAACTATAGAATCACTGTTCACTACTACGCGAGGTAAAATATGTAAAAGTTACATAAAATCGTATCAAAGATACTGGTAATGAACAATTCCCTTTGAAAACACTTCGTGTAACACCGCTGCTGTTGCCATCATCATCAACTTCAACATTATAATCACGATTCCAGGTGGGCTTCCAAGTTAGTAGATTGCATACTAGCATAAGATCCAGAGGTAAAATGAAGGCTTATACTTCATCAAAGCAAAGACAGAGAAATAAGCACAGAGATATAACTCAGGCTGCTACAAGACTGCGAACCCTTGTAAAAAATACTGCCGGATCATATTAATTATTTAGTCGAGAAATGGCTTGACAGCTTGCATTGTTTCCACATCAACTGTGCTCATCAGGTCGGCAAAGTTGATATCACCAATGCGAATTCTTAAATTGTTCACTTCATTTCTAAAGAGCTGGGCTAGGTCCACGGTGTAGACGACATCACGAGATGCCAAGCGTTTCTTCCTCAAGTCGTTCTCAGTCACCACCTCGTCTTCCCGAGGTGTTTCAAAATCAATCATGCAAAGCGAACTGGAATAAAAGAAATGGTCATTTACATCGCATTGAAATTCTCACATCACACCACGTATGCGTGTACGATGTACTCACTCCACAGTTTTTCCGCTAAGATCTGTTTTGAGAATGTCATTCAGGGTTTCAGAGACAGCTAAGAATATACCGCAGACGTGATGCAGTACCACCTGTGAAACAAATTTACAATTAGAAATTTCCATTCTTATTCAATTCTCCAATAACACAAGCAAAGCAAGGGATACCAAAAGCATCATCATAAGGGAAAACAGAAGGTCGAGTAAGTAGCGAGCAGGACAAGGAGGGACAGACCTTATCAGCAGTAGACATCAGCTTGAGTAAAGCGATGCTTATGAGTTTCTTTCGTTCCGGCTGCACTATGTACAGGATTTTGGTACACATAACTTCCAGTAACCTGGTGAGCACTTCAGACGCTGACTTCCCTTCGGATGAGGACACACATTCTACGCCAAGCTGAAACACCGGTTCTGATATCAACAGCAGCCGAGCAATCACTGATAAGAAGAGTGACATTAACATGGGAGTGTCCATTGCTTCGTACGCCGCCCTAATCACAAATTTCCAACAAACCATTCCCATTAGTCCCAATCATCTCCTCACCTTCCTGAGTAGTCAACCGGTCTGTTTGACACTAGCTTACGAAAAGGTAGAGCTGAGATACAATTCATGGTTTGGTCGAACAAATTAAGTCACATCATATCAGAGCTTTCTACACACTTACAAGCAGCAAATGTATGAGTAAATGGCCACTTAGGTGAGATTCTATGTCAACTAGAAACAATCTTATGACGCCTGTCGCTGACCAAGAGCGTAAAATTCAACTTATCCAGAGTGTAAAATTCAACTAATCAACAGAGTAAAATTCCACTGACCAAGAACGTTGGATTATATAGACTCACTTGAATATTTTCCCAATTATGGGCTTTGTGGCATGCGGACCATGTGTGGGTGATGTTCGGAGGAGTGTTTCGACACTCCTTAATACAAGAGCTACTCCTTCGGCTCTCATATCAGAGACTGCTGAATTCAGTTCAGTGCATACAAGGGCACCAAAGCGCTCCGCAAACGACTCCGGATAGAGCAAACAGTAGGAGTTGACCAGTGACAAAGACATCTTGAGGTGTTCAGTTGAAATGGCCAAAAGAGGAATCAGGTTATCCACGAGAGACACGAAATAGTTGCTGTGTCAATCATCCAACAAATTAGACTCATTCTCTTATCAAAGTCACTTCCAAGAGAACATTCATTGTAACTTACTCGGGTGGTTCACTTGCATTCTCCATGAGAGCATGCCACAAATCCAGTCCATCCTCGAGTAGATAAACATGCTCAGGTGTTTTTAAGTCAGTCGAGACGCCGATGACAGGGAACAGGAAGCCTCTTAAAGCTACCGACTCAGTGCCAAGAGCCTATATGAGGTCAATTAATGCACATCAATGGATACCGGCAGGAAAATTTTTACCACCGAGCAAACCTTTTCATTTTTTTTTTACCTGTACTAATTGAATTGAAGTAGATACCACAGCTGCCTTCAACATGTTGTGTTCAGTCGCCCATAACAACGGAAGATATTGTGTTAGTGCGCCTATCTGCTCTGAGGATTTAATTTGTGCACCCATTCGCTCAATCAGGAAGCTCATGGTGTGGAGTACTCTCATCTTCATGAAAAATTTAATATATAATTGCATTTAACTCCCTGATAGAATATACTGATCCACTTAGGTTGTATAATTTTCAAATTACCTTGTTGTCACTTTCTCGGACATCTTTCAAAAGAGTAAATAAGCTGTGAAAGGTTTCTTGCATAAAAGGAGCAAATTGTTCTGGAACAAAGTCGAAATCGTCGAGGCAACTCCGAAGTGCCTGAGCAGAACTGAGTCGAACCTACATGGCAGAATCGTTTTGCTTTAGTTTATTTGTTGTCTTCGTTATGGAAATCTAGTTTCAAGCTGATGAAAATTACCACAACATCCGGTGATCTTAGCCCACTGAGCAGCAGGGCGTAGATCGCCGGTCTGGAATCAGGGCTAACTTTCACTCCAGTCCACTGTCCAACCAACCAAGTGATTCTACGATGGAGAATTGGCACAGGTAACGAAAGCTCTTGAATCAGCGTAGCACTAAGCCAGGTATCGAATGAGAACTGCCAATCAAAATAATTCAATTCGTCCATTATTGAAGTCTCGTCAACTCGGACTTTCTGTGTGCCTTAATGTGCACCGAGCAAATCTAAAACTAAAACTGACCTCGTCGTATAGCTCATACGCAGTGATTCCAGCTGCATTATACAATGCATCCTTAGCGAGGACTGTGGCATGGTCAGTAGGGTCTTTGAGAGGAGCCTGAAACTCTTGCATGATTCCCAATAATACTTCCGCCGATTTGCTATATTCTTTAAACAAGGTGACGAAGAGAGTCTCGGCGCTTTGCTAAAAAAAGCCACGAAATGTTATTAACACACACAGACATTGAAAAACAACCACAGCGTCGTGGAAATATTAAATAGCTTGAATGGTTCTTACCCGCAAATTGTACTTCCATGTCTCACCAGATTCCTCAGACCTTAAAGCTGTAAATAACGTTACATTGAAAAATATGTTCACTGATTTATACCTTCAAGATTATTAGTATACGTACCAAATTCCTCAGGATCATCACTCCAGTTTTCCAATTCAACAGGAGTTAAGGGTAAGTAACGCGTAACAAGAACACGAACAAGAACACTTAAGGTTTCATCAGAGAAGAACTTTTCTTTGATATTTCCAGCTTCGTAGGTGAGCGGGTCTACTTCGGAGCCAGAATTTGTTCTACTAATCCTACGACCCTCTGTATCATAACAAACTGCAAAGAAAGTTATGATAAAAATTAGTTGTGTACAAAATATTGTGATAATAGAAATTCCGCACCTTCAAGACCTTTGGGAACACGGAACTCAGGGCACAAGATAATTGCTTTAAGCAAATTCAAGGCATGGATCGCAACTTTCTCGAACCCCAAAGAACGACCTTCTTCTGAGAATCCGAAGTAAGCCGCAAATTCAAGTCCAGACTGTAGGAATGGCACGAATGAGAGAGGGTGCGTTTCCAAGAAATCGCCAATTACTTTCCACATGGTAATGATGTGTTTTTCTAACAATGCGGAGGAATCTTGCCGAGTAATTCCTACAATAATGACCCCAAAAGTTAATAAAATTCTGCGAGGTTTTCCAGATTTCTTCAAGGCTTCCAAGAGTTTTTAAAGTATTAACTCACGTAGCTCTAAAGTTTCCTTAGCCCTGCGCATCACGTTGGGAAGAAAATTAGCAACACTAGAGTTTTCATGAGGCACTTTATACCCTCGCACACACAAAATGCGAAGAATTTTCAGTGCGAAATGTGCTCGCTGTAAGGCATCACCAGAAACACCGGATGTAGCCCAGGAAACGAAAAGAGAATCCCACAAACTCACAAGGTAATCAAAGATTTCAGCGGACATGTCATGAAATACTTTTCGATCACCCGTTAGCCGTTTTGTTGATAAAGTCTTCACTATGTGATACATGGCCACAAGAGCCCTGGTACATTCAAAAATTTGATAAATCAGTACATTTTTCAACCCATACACAATGTTTCGAATTACCTGTACTGCTTATTAGGGTCGTTGTTTCGAATATTCTCCATTAAGAATGGCAAAATAGTCGGCCAATCTCTTGGCACATCAAGCCTGGAGATTTTGCCCATAGTAACAGCTAACTGAATAGCGATTGCCAAAGTAGGCTCAACCAAAATGACTTGCTCCAAAGTTTCCTTCACAGAATTTTTCTCATGATCCGCGAGGGAACTGTACGAAAACAAACAAAGATAAATACATACAATCCCAAATGCACATAAACTATTAGACTCACTTCAGAGCTTTCCTCCACACTTTATCGATCCCATTTTTCAGGTAGACTGAAGCCATGAACCGTGCGTTGCTATCAAAGGCAAACGTTGACACAATTTTCTAAAAATCCAAAGTCACAACCACGTTAGCAATCAACTATCTCCTTCAAATGCTAAACCCACTACTTACTGCCAGTGTCGTGTAAAATCCATGCTCAGACTCCCATGCAGACAACTTGACTTCAGCCGGTTTCATCACTTCAGGACTTTGAGATGATGCATCCTGAAGTGCCTGGTAAAGGACCAAAACTCCAGCATCCCCCTCCATTGTGCCCACACTTATTTCTCTTCAAAACTTGAAAATCTATCCAACCACTTGCATGACCCGCCTGTAGAACTTTGCTCAGTTCAGTAAAAGATACTTTTCATCTGAGCCAATTAGTTTCCAATCAAGTTCTTGAAAAATTTCTAATTGAAATCAAGTTCCTGAAAAATATCTAACTGAAAAGAAGAAAACAAAAACATTTATTAAAATCATCATCCAAAACTCTTCAACTCCGACCATCTACTTCAAGTAAATAAAACCTTACCGTCCTGTAGCTAGCTGCTCCTTAGATGCCTAATATTTTAATTTCGCCTGATACTTGAAATATCCTTTCCCAAAACTTCCGACCCTTGTCTTCCTCGTGGATTCTATCACGTAGATTATGAATGTTGTCAAGGCAGACCTGAAAAATGTGCAGATGGATGGCAAGACACCCGATAGAACTTGGAGGGGATCCTGGAGACAGTGAGGTTTATTTACATGAATAAAGGAATTATTAAAATCTAGAATCCCAGTTCAACGCTGGATGCGAAATATTTCCTACAGTTTCTTCTAAAAAGGCTAGATTTATATTGGAGCTGTGGGAATTTTAATAGTCCGTGTCTTTGAAATTCAATGTCTCCGGCTCGGCAATAAGCTTCTCATGCCATGTGGTAGATCGAGCTGAGAGCTTTATGGAGCTGCACATGTTAACCGCTTATACTTTGTACGTGCATAAGAATACATGGGCCAGACTATATGGGCGAGCACTGCAATGCATTAAGTCAGGAATGATGATGATGATGATGTTGATGTTATTCGGAACTTGGATTTGGATTCACTCGGGGAAAATCCTGGTGAAGATCCAGAAAGGGTGGAACTTGTATATAGACATTACAAACGTCAATGATCTCTTTCTGGTGAGGCCGGAGAAACCAGGAGTGTGTGAAATTAGTTCCAGATTCCAGAGACTTGATTCTGGAGTAATTGATCGTCTTCCGTAGTTATTGTTGTGACCCCCAGTAATCCTGAACTGTCATCGGCGGAAATAGCCTGCCGGACGACAGCTAATAATTGAAAAAATGGCAGCAAGTCTTTCCACGGATATTTTACTACCGGATGCCACCCCGCTTCTCCAGCTTCCCAAGCATATTGAATTTTTGGCTAAATATGGAACATCAAAGGAAGACTATGTAAGTTTTAAATGGAATTCATGACTAATTGGAATTGGTCCATTTGATGACTCATTGCCAACGTGTAATGTGAACTCTGACCTGGGGATTTGAGAGCGGGAATGAAAATGATGGAGTTGGAAGTAGGTTAGTGGGTTGAATTGTTAATGATGAGAGTGTTTTTTTTGGTAGGAATATTGCATGACGGAATTCTTGCGGATGTCGGGGATGTACTGGGGTTTGACAGCTTTGGATTTAATGGGCAAGCTGGAGTCAGTTCCAAAGGATGAAGTAATCGAGTTTGTTCAAGACTGCTTTGACGAAAATTCAGGAGGCTTCTCTCCAGCCAAGGAGCATGATCCGCACATTTTGTATACGCTCAGTGCTATTCAGATTTTAGCAATGTAAGATTATTATTAGTGTATTGGTCAAGCAATATTCATTTCAGTGGATTTTCTGTAGTAGTGTTGTAATAATTTGATTTATTGGGGTTTAGGTATGATGAACTGAAAGCTATTGACACGTCAAAGGTGGTATCATTTGTCCAGTCTTTGCAACAAGCTGATGGATCTTTCTTTGGAGACAAGTGGGGTGAAGTTGACATCAGATTTACATTCTGTGCTGTTGCTACTTTAGCTTTGCTGGTGAGCAATAATTTCTTGCCACTTTAGTTTCAGTGTGGATTAGTTAATGAAATTGTGCTAATGGTTCAAACCTTACATGTTTTCCAGAAACAACTTGACGCGATTAACACACGAAAAGCCGCTGATTTTATTTTGTCGTGCCAAAATTTTGATGGCGGATTTGGGTCAAAACCAGGATCCGAATCACATGCTGGACTTATTTATTGTGCTGTTGGAGTCCTTTCCATTCTGAGTAAGTAATATTTTTTTGTTAATCTGTAAGTACAATTTTTTGTAGTTCTTACAACGTAATTAATGGATTTTTTTGTGACCGTTTTCCCTACAGAGGAGGTAGACAGGATCGATGCAGATCTTCTGGGGTGGTGGCTATGTGAAAGGCAGCTCAAATCTGGGGGATTTAATGGCAGACCCGAAAAACTTCCCGACGTTTGCTACTCATGGTAAGCTCATTTTTTGGAATAGACATGCAACTTCAGGAATAAATATGAAGATCCAGATGTAGTAAATCTGACGTTACCATGTGTAGGTGGGTATTGGCATCCTTGTCAATTCTGGGTCGGGCTCATTGGATCGACAAGCAGGCCCTGATAAAGTTCATTCTGTCATGTCAAGACGTGTCAACTGGAGGATTTGCAGATCGGCCGGGTGACATGGTTGATCCATTCCATACATTATTTGGTCTTGGAGCTCTCTCCATCATGGACTACGACGGTGAAAAAGCAATCAGTCTGAAGAAAGTCAATCCAGTGTTTTGCATGAGCCAAGAAGTGATTGACAAGCTTGGAATTGAAGTGCAAGTATTGAACATAGGAGGTTCGTGAGTGAAGGCGTTGATCTGCACAGCGGGAGTAAACGTCTGTTAACAATACGAGGAGAAACATTGAGTTACTTTTTGTGATCCATTGTGTTCAATACTATGAGATTAAGTTGATTGCGCAATTCCGGGATGAAATAATCCCTGGGCCCGCTGTGTAGCTCATTTCTGTACGAAATTATTACGACAGTATGTTATTATAACTCAAGTTTTTGGATACAATAGTAGCCTCTTGGTACACTTTGTACATTTTTATACCTTATAGAAACTAATCTACGGACGTTGTTAAGGAATTCTCTTGAATGAAATGCTTTTGCTTGTCTGTTCACATGAACAATCAAAGGAACAAGAGTTCCATGAACATTTTCAATGTAATGCAAAGCGGGTATCGACTGGAGACGACGAAGATGTTGAAAACGAATTTCGCAAGATTAAAGTCGCATAATATGTGGACTCAGAACATTCTATAGAAGTCATAAAACATCAGTATAGTTCTAGTAACGCCACCTGGGCTACTAGGATTTTGTAATTGATGCAGTGCTATAGGTATTGTTTCAAAGTTTCTATACGAATTTCTAACCAGAATCCATAGCTAGCTCTATTTGAAATGATTCCTCTTCAAAGTCTTTTTTCCAATCGCCCTTTTCATGACTCCACCTTTAACCGCAGTTTCATACGGTCTCGGTAATTTTACTCGTTACGATTGCTGTACATTATAATCTGCTACAATATTTCAGTTGCTTATTGTATCTGTGAAAAAGTCTGGTTGTATATTACTGTTTAAATAATGTACTCACTCTGAGCGTTTAATCATAATAAAGTCTGGTAGCTTTACAACAAAACACTTGCAGATTTTTTTACTTGTTGGTTCAATGGGGCACTCATAATGATGTAAATCATAAGGATGAAATTTCCTATTTCTCTGAAATGCTTCCGTAGACACCATGCGCGTCAATGTTCCATGTTAATATGCCAGCCAGAAGATTTTATGCATTGAAGAATAACGAAAATCAAGTTGAATCTCAACAGTAAAATTTTACTAGTTAATGATAGTCTTGAAATGCTTAACTTGTCCATAACAGTAGTAACATAAATAATTATTATGTTAGTATCACAAATAGCAGTGCTTCATATTAACAACTAATGACTTGAGAAAAAAGATGCACACACATGCAAAAAAAAACTATATGAATCTTCCGCTCATCTCACTACATCTATAAACTCTAACCCTCTATTGATTGAGAATTCCTTTTAGACTTTTACAAGTAAAGAGTGTGGAATGCGTCGGCCAACTAACTTGATTGCACCACAGTTAATATTGAAAACTTGGCAAAGGTATTCTGACTGGAGTAACAACGATCCCGTGCATGATACAATTAATACCGCAGTTAATACATTACATCGTCTGATTGATTACAAATAGAACCCTTTAAAATACACCTGTTCTTTGACAATACTTGGTATTGATTTAAAGCTTGAAAAATTGCAGATTTGCGACGACGGCGATAGTAGATCAACAATGTAAAAAAATCTTAATAGGTATGCTGTCATTAATAGATCGTATAGTTGATTGGAGGAGCTTATGATTATTACAATCGGTATTAGGAGGGACGCCATGACTGGAACAAGGCATAATACAAACTTGTTTGGAATGAAGTTCACCTGATCAGATTTATTCAAATGTAGTCCACTGGGAACTTGTGGCCCGCGGATGGGACGTTTTCATTGTAGAGGAAGGTGTAGAGTTGGGAGTTTGAATATTGCTGTAACTAGTTGCGGAGGAGTTGCTACTACTGAAACTATTGGCTCCTCCACCACCACCACCGACGGTCATTTGGGAAAAATAATCTTGCAGACCGTATTCAGAGAGGAGCTGCTCATCTGTTTTGAAGGATTCTTCGAACACGGTATTATTCGATACTAAATCATACAGAGGATTCTCTAATGTAAACCCTAGAAATGCATTCCCATCCGGTGTGTCTAGATCAATTAGATTTTCTTCAGATCTACTCAGACGGGGTTTAACTTTGATCCCTTCTTCTTCTTGTAGTGAGGGGACAGCATCTGGAAGTCTGGATGCAGATGAGGACGACGATAGATGAAGGACAGTGTCATCAGCACTTCTGACAGTAGAACTCTGAGGAACTGACAGACGAGAATCTCCATTTTCTCCACCCTTTTCCAAGCTTGTGCTTCCTCCTCGACGGTACGTTCTTGATAATTGACCATGGCCGTACTCTGGACCCAAAGAGTGTCGATTGGGAGCTGACACTATGGGACTAGGGACGTGGAATTTTGATTTGATGTCAGAATATGCTATGTGACCTTTCTGCTTTACTGTTTTTCCACTTTCCTTTACCTTGTAAAATAAAATTGCGATCGTAAGCGGCTTTGCGGCTTGATGAGGAGGACCTTTCAATTATAATGTCATGAACTTACAGAACGTATGGCGGACTTCAGAGTGGAATTCTGCTTCACAGTTTCTATTAAAGCTCCACTTTCCCGACGTACACCCATCATCACAGCTTTTCCTGCCTTTCTGATTGCCCTGGAAATGGATTGACATAGGTAAGACAAGAGTTCTAGTGTTTAAGAAGTGAGCGTCTTACTTATTTTGATGGGAAAGGGATTTGAGTGCTAAATGACCACTTCTTCCGTTAGCTTTGGATGACCTCCAAGCTAAGGCTTCCAGCTCAAACTCATCCGTCTCTGCAGATCCATTTCTTACTTGTTCCAGTCTTTCGTCAATAAACTGTTGAAAAATCTGTAGACGGAGCAACTTGGTCTCCAGATAAGGACGATGAGAATGAGGAGCTAAATGTAAAAACCTACAAGGCCATTGTAATGATTAGTACCATGCTGTAGTGTTATCCTGATACGTTTGGTAAGAAAATTGGCGTTTCGCAGCTTACAAGTCTTCATCAAATGACCGACCATCATCCCGGAAGGCATCTTGGTAGTGTCCCATTAGTTGGGCTAAAGCTCGTAGGAAAGCTCGTGCGAGACCGTCACCTTGCACTTTCTCAGCTACTAAATTCTTCTTCAAATGAGACACAACATCCTCGGGCATGGAGGATAAATCTTCAGGGTACGGCGTAGTTACCGTGTTGGAGTCAGCGTCCACGCGAACCACCTGCCCCAGAGTCTCGAATGGAATTCTGTCCCACACGACCAGTGGGACTCCGATGAGGAAAGGCATTGGGGCTGATAAATAATCTTGAAGTTGCATAGGCAAAACCGGTATGAATATATGTTGCCAGTACATAGGGAACAAGAACAAGTTGCACGTAATCACTACTGCCGATAATCTTGATAGCTTCTTAGATGTTACTACGATTCTTCGTTCTGACAGCATTGCAGCAAAAAGAGTTAACATGGAGTCTGTCCCTAGAGCGTTATAGAATTCGCTGACATTTCTCTGTGGACACGAGACAATGAATTATGAACTGAATTACTCTCGTATACAAAATATAAATGAAGCCTTACATTTTCAGGAATAGATGAAAGACCCAAATCTGGAGGGCATGGAGAAATAAAGGGTTTTGTCATGGTCGGAATGTACAAGCATGTTCCTGGCTCCGGCATAGGGCTACAATACATTTTGTCAAGAAACTGCTCTAGAGCAGCTGGCTCTACTTCCGCACAAAGATTGAGACATCTGTAAAAGATTTCCTGCCATGGAAGAAATGTGAGGAAGAGTGTACATTTCTTAGCATGTGGTGGGTGTCTACAATATCCGAACGTCCACTTAGAATCGCCACTAGTTAAGACAAATGTGAATAAATCCACGTTGTCACTGAAAAAAACATATACAACATGTACATAAACAAATCCTTTTCAACCAGCTGTGTCGCACGCAAATACCTATTTGTAGGACATGGGAACGCAAATTGGGCTGCACACTTGATGATTTCTTCATCTTTAAAACTCGGTGGAAATACTGCAAGAACATTTGGATTCCAAGAGTTGGGGTCACTGGGTGACCTTGTTAATGATGGGCGTCGAGAGTTGTCCTCCCTTGCCCAGGACGGTTCAACTTCCAAATAGCACTCAAATAATTTCTTCACACTTTTTCGATCCCTATAAAAAATATACATGATATCACAAAGTAATTAACCGCTTAAACAAATACTGGAATTGCACGTGTATAAGTGTGTACACACACCTGATTCTGGAGCCCATAACTGGCGTACGGCCGGCTGCCGCAATACAAGCTTCTATTAGGCCGTATCACACAACTCTTTAAAATTAATCACTCCAACACTTTAATTCCCTTATCATACTTCCTCTATACCACACGCAGCCTTATGTAGACGGTGCTGTCATTGAATTTCTACACCGCAAAATGATGACTCATATTCCTTATTTACAATAATTAAGTCCCTCGTCAAAATTTCTTCTTCATTCCACAGTCAAGTCTTGAACCTGTAAAAAATTTCAAATTATTCTTAATTAAATCCCATACTCTAGCAAATTTGAAACAACTTTGAAAGTACACTTACCTCAAAGATCTTGATGCTGAATAAAAATCTCCAAGGTGAGGTCTTGGACAATTATTAAATCAATACATATATAAGGATTACTATCTGCCTGTAGTAGTCTTGTTCAAATCCAGCAGCACAATCTCGCCTATACTTTTACACCGATTCATATTACTCCCAAATGTCAACGTCTTAAAGGTCTTATATGTGAGAGTATATCAACAACAACTTCCGCCCTCAGCCAGCAACTCTTCAAAAAGGATAAGAACAAGACAGAGAAACTTTTCGAGACTTTCTTCCTAAGGGGATGAGGGATGAGAATTTTCAGATTACTCGGCCACCCAGAAATTTACAGCAACAACAACACAAACTACTTATTTATTTATGAAACTCACTGACATGACACACACACAAGAACTCTAAGGTAAAAGTATACTCCATGTACATACACAAGACCACTTTCAATTGTCCAACAATTCTACAACAGCACTGCACGACGACGGCACATGTCTCAATCCATTCTCCACAGATTCAATTCAGGGCCTAAAGGGTGGCCGAGAATTCCATTAATAATTTCTGGAGGAATTAAATTCAAGAATTATTGTGGGAGTATTGAACAACTAATGGGATCGTGATCTGGTGTGCAAAGATGTGTAAAGCACATAACTCATCTCGCATAACATTGCATATGGCATTTAACATTTAAGAAGAGCTCAAATATTGCACCGCCTTCCTTTCTCATCATCATCCAATGCAATGTAAAGCGGTAAAGCTCGAGAAAAATTCTCCTCTGGTTTCACCTCCTCATCCTCACATTTTTTCGCAGTCATTGATCATCCAGGAGAAAAGATTTTACGGAGGCGGACACGACGACAAGCTGGAAAAGATCTGTGAATTCAGAAGTGTACCCACCGTCTGTCGGGAATTCGGCCTCATTCATGTTCAATATGAGGTCGATATTGACGTAATGTCTGGAAAGCTAATAATTAATCTCTCAAGTCATATTCAAAGTACCGTCTAATTAGTCTTAAATGAGACATTAAATATTCTAAGCCATCTGAATTTAAGTAGAGCAATTAGCAGTGCTAATTGGGTGCTCTTAATACGAGACTTGAGTGATGAGCTACTGGGATAACGGCCTTTTTTATTTTCCGTCGCTTTGACTGTCAGATTGAAGAAGTCTTGGGTAAGTTGTGCATTTTTTAAAAATGTTTTTCTTCTGTTTAATTTGCCACTTTAATTATAAAAGTAATTTGTAATGATTTGCAGGTTGAACTAGTCCAGGATTGCAGACGGAAAAGGTGGGTAACCGAAGATTATTTAAGTATTGGAATCAGTGGTGGTTTCAGTTTTCAACATTACGATACGTTGGCTGCATTGTGATTGTCATAGGAACTGGATTGTTTACGTGATAAAGCTCGTTGGAAAGAGTGGTTATGTGCAGCATTGTTTGTAATTATGCTTCTTCAAGTCGTAAAGACTGGCGACGTTACATGGATTTGATGCTGAAAAGGAAGAGATATTAAAAGACTGAGGGGGTTTTAATAATACTTTCTATAACAGAACTTTGCGTGTCAATAGTCTTGGAGGTTGATGGACCTAGGCGGCATTTAATCCAAGGGAAAAGTGTAGATGGATAGGCTATAGAATCATGATTCTGCTAGGTCCCCAAAAGTCCCCACTTGTGGTCAGTTCTTCCTGTAAAGGCAAGACTGTCTATGTGGTTAAGCTGGATTTAGTTGTCAGAAAGGGGAAATACTATGTTAGTTAAATAGGAAAGAAACGAGCGTATTATGTTTAGTGTCAGCTGTTGCTTCATAAGAGACGTGAGTATGTTAAAGGCAACCAGTCGTTGCAGTTTGTTGTGTGTTTACAGTCGTTGTAGAATGCTGAATAGGATCAAAATTCTACTCTGTGCTGTATAAATTCAAGTGTAATTGAATGCTTAGTGAAGCGTAGCGTTTAAAAGTGCAGTTAGTGGATTTTTAGTAATAATATTGAGTTGCTCCTTAAGGTACTGACGACTGACTGGGGAAGTTAGCCTGCAGGCAACTACTATGGCCGTGGTAATTGTAGTGAAAGCGAAAGTAGCAACAAGGTATGACTGAAGGAGCCGTGGAATAATTCTTGAGGCTTTACTGGTGAGGTGAGTTGAGCTGAACGAGTTAACCCTCTTCCCTCTCCCCATAAACTGTCTCACTGTGATGCCTTTGGAGGACAAGATTAATGTGCAGCTTCCATTAAATTGCTATTATTTTGACAAGTAGAGCCTTTAATTAGATGATAAAAGAAATCTGTCGAAACTGTCGACGCGTCGTACCTCACGTACTATATACTAGTAGGCATTTGCCATTTGGCTCTTGCGGAAGGAAAGGACAAGACGATAACAGTCAGAAACCGCGATATTTTCTGTTATTGTTAGCATGTGCTTCCCGGTGATTCTAAGAACGTAAAACCCTTCCAATCAGGAATCATACGTTGCATATTGAAGGAAGGGAAGTCCGTCTTTCTCGAGGTTATTTGTAATTAGTACTCTGCCTTGAAAGTGTTGTGTTGTCCTGTCGTTGGCTGAAAAATAAAGCCAATCTATCCTACGATTCGATTCCGTCTCCGTCGTAGTCCTTAACTTGTGGGGTCTATCAATTCTAATTAGGTCTGTTTGAGCTTTCTAATGTTTCCATATCGGAATTTCATTCGCCTGATATGGTACATTAAGTTTGTTGCTTGTATTTTCAGTGAAAAATGCGCTCATGACAGTGGCCTGTCAAAAGTTGCGTGATATTTTCGACTATTCAAGTGCTGCGGAAATAACGATATCCGTAATAAAATATATAACAATATGGATTGTCACAAGTACAATTTCCGTTCCATGCTAGTGGACTTATAGATGACACATAGCAGTGCGGAAATTTTGGCTATTTAGTCTGTTAAGTGTTCCCTTAGTGCCATGTTTCTCTAAAAAAAAATCTTCTACCAGGTGGCGCGGTAGTCTTCTGGCGTAGTTATTCAGAGGAAATTTGAGTTTCTTAACGGAATTCCTCCAGGAGTTTGAACTCGAAATCTTGTGGTCGAAGTTGCTTGAGGCCAAAAGTCATGGTGATGCTGATGTGAGGATGACACTCGACACTCGAAAGATTTCCAAGCTTCAGTTGTTGTTAGTTTAGAGTAGTAATAGATTTGACTGTAATTATGTGTCTGAAGATGCCTCGTTGGGAAGATGCATTAAGAGGGATTATTTATGCACACGAAAGACGGTTTTGATAAAGTGCAAATGACATGAGACTATCGTAGCCTGAGATATCGTTATCTTCTGCGGCTCGTTTATGGAATCTTTTGAAGTTTTATTAGCTGCAGAAAACAGCTCAGATAATTCATTATGATTTACTTTGAATGCTAAATTGGACCCTGAAATGAAGGGGCATGGCTTTGCCGTGGTCAGCAGTTGTGTAAGTAAGAGGTTTATATCTAATGAACTAAAATGCCGTGCTGAGAAAAATCCTTTCATTCTCATCTCATAAATGTTGAGCCAGAAGGACAAGACAGAATGACAAGTTCAATCTCAGAAATGTAACAATCGTTGCTTGTGATAGGGATCAATGAAACACAATGGGGCCAAGGGATTTATTATCACTTACGGTCCTTCTGGCGTCATCTCATTGGATTTAGGAGCATTGCAGATGTTACTGCATAATGAATTAATTGCAGTGCTACTTATAGTTGAAGTTGCGTGGCAGTCGGTATCACTGTTTACTAAAATTGGACTGACGCCTGTAATGTTATTACCATTTGGGCTTATATAAATTCTATAGTAGATGGAATTTCCTGCAGGTTTACCTCGATGCCGGTAGCCCTGTCAGTTTTGATTCTGTGGAAAATTGATAACAACCATTCGGTACTATTATCTCCTCTGAATTATGAAGTCACCACCTTTGTAGTATGAAGTATCCTCCTCTGTTTCTTGTTTGTTTTATTTGAACTCGACACAAAATGAAGTGAAACTTTGTTCTGAAAATTTATTGTCTTCACCTGTTCGCATGAGGACCTGTTTTACTGAGCCTATAACATGTAGCATTTAATTTCAGGAACGATGGGGAAAGGCTAAATGAGGAAATCGTTATTATTACTATATTGAAGAGTTGTGTATGTAGGGCTGCATTCATATGTACGGATGCAAAAATTTAGTTGAAGGTCAGTTCGCTTACGCATACAGAAATGGTGTTCATGATGGGAGGTAGAGAATAATAGTAGTTTGAGGACGGGTGAATGTTACAGACGGCCAGCCACGCAACATTGAGTACTGAGTACATTTTCTAACAGAGATCAGCAGGAAAGACACGTAAAGGTACGTTGGCGATGGCAATTGCTGTTGTAGTTAGAATCAGTCAGCTCCAAATGGTTAGTGATAGTGGAATTTGAGAGTTGTCGTATAGGGTTGTGCTCATTATTGCTTTGGTTCATTGCGTTCAGGACTTGGAGGTAATGTTGTCCAGTTGTACGGATTGTCAGAAGGTCGTGAAGTTTGCAAGTATAGCAAAAACTTTTGTACTTTTTGGTAATATTTTATGTATCGACGGCTGTGTATTGTGTCGAAATTTGATATGTCAAACTTAAAATCCATTTCCTTTCGTGTTCAAGTAGCACAGATCTCACAGAAGTTTTACCTCAAACATCAATGAGAACACAGGCAAATATAAAATAGTTTCGTTCCCATAAGTTCTTTTCACACTGTGTCCTTCACAAGTTTTATGCAGAAAAAAAATTGAGCGCAAAAAAGGTGTCCATCTCGTTGTATAATGCGTCTCAATTTAGAAACTGCAGTGTTCCTGTAAGAAAGAAATCGTTTGCGATGTTTGCATCTTCTGTGAGTTGTGAGACAGCCTGTGAGTCCGTCTACCTGTCATTCGTAACACCCACGTGCCATCTTTACCACGTGGACATCGGTGTATCCAGAAATGATTATCGAATGTCAATTGGACATTCAACATCCGTGTGCACTATACTATACGTGCTATCAGTGAAGTCAGTTGTGTGTGGAATTGACTGATGAAACCTGCGGCCCATTTAACAATATTTATTGATATTTGGAGGTTCCATTATGTTCTGTACATTAATGTGGTTTATTTTAAAACGAATCATTTGGCACAATAGAATCGAATGTATGTACGACGTGTCGCTTAAAGGAAGTTAACTATTGTACTCGATAAAATTTCATTAAGCCATATGGTGGCTCAAGGTGCATGGAGTATGTTACCATGACAAACAAGTTCCAAGAGTCTTGCTGTACCATGCATTAAGTCTCCTTTCTGCGATATCCGTTGCCTAGTGGAAGGCGATATGAAATCTCTAGTTGTCTAGTTCATATTGGCTTTCTCCTTGCCGTCACGCGAGTGTCATTAAAAACAGAATACTTGAGACATCATACATAAACCGGTAGTGATGAATTCTGTCATTTACCGGCAATTCGTCCCGAAGATTTTATGGATCATGCAAAGCATGTAATGTCGATAAAAGTTGCACAGAATTTCTGTAGGGAACCCCCTCTTCGTATCTGAAAACACAAAAAACAGGCGCGATCATAGGTTGAAATTCCGAAGGAACACAAACGGCTCATTGTCTGCTTCTGTTACAGTTTAGAGTTCAAGGAGCTTATCAGTCATCTATCAGAGCTGTCAGCATGGATATCTTTACATTAGTTTTAGAACATAGAAGGGTTATTTTAAAGGATATGAACATGAACCTGTTATTGTAGCTGTAGCTCATGTATATGAGTCACTTATTAGATTTTCCAGTCTAGAGATTTTGATGTTGAAGTGGTGGAATTTAATGACTTAAAATTGTACAATTTTTTGTTTCAGACCGTCCAATTCATCCTGCATTAATCAGAGGCAGAAGCTATCTGGCACGTAGCTAAACTTTGAAGATCCCATTTATGTTTTCAAGATAGTCGGAGAAGAGCTTATCTGCGTAAAAACTTTTCTAGAGTGTGTGCGTGTGCTATTGGATTGGAAAAAGACTCAAGTGGCAGCTGGATTATCAATCCCTAATTGACGTTGCAGTGACAAGATGGACCACGATCATCACCATATGAACCATGAACATCACAATCATGTTCAGCAACAGTCGCCTGGACCTGCTTACAGTGTCAACACCACCACCAGTCCTTTCATCATGTCAGAAGACGATCACAGCGGACATAATCCGGGAGGGGATGCATCCTCTAACCACACGCAGCACAGCATGATGATGAGTGTGAGTTCATTTATCTTCAGTTTACCTTTTCTCAAAGTTGACAATCGCATTTTGATTGTGGGATGTGCTGGGCTACTTAGACAACCATTTGTTCTTTTAGTTTGTGTTTGACATTTGGAGCTAATCAGGGTAAAGAAATTGGTCAATTTTTTTCAATTTCTTCTTCTGCATTGTGTGCTTTTTTGAGACGGACTCACACGGACTCTTTCAAAATGGAACGGACGGACTAACGGACTGAAGTTGTGTATGTGTAAAATGGGTTAAGGAATAGGCGACACCGTGACGGTGTGATGAGAAGTTAACCGAGTTCTACTTTAAGGCAACCTAACGGTGTGTTTTTAAATAAATCGTCGTATTTTGAGAGTGAAGAAAATGGATGCGATGGATATGTCCATGACAAAGCAGTCCTCTGGTTCAGGCTCAACGGTTTCTAGCATGCAACCGGTATTTAATTTAAGAGAAATAAGTCATTTCCGACAGGAATAAAAGTCAGTTAATCCGATCTGGATCTTATTTTCGAGTTTTTTCTAACGAGAAGACGGAGAATTAGCAAGGACTGAGCGGTTATATGGAGAGTTAATCGCTGTGTTGATAATTGCAGATGTTTTTCCATGGGGGCTACACGGAGACAATTTTATTCGAATTTTGGAAAACGACTGACGTTTGGGGTCTTCTTGGATCCGTCGTGTTCATCTTCTTCCTTGCCTTCGCATACGAAGCCCTGAAATTCTACCGAGAGCATTTGTACAGACGCTCTTTTAGAGCTGTGCAGTACAATACGGTGACAGTTCCAGTGGAAAATGGCGGTGCTGTAAAGGAAACTCATAAAACCGTCCAGTAAGTGACCTCTTTCGGTTTTGAAGCTGAATTGCAGTCATTCATCACTTTTATACAATAGAATTTCTGATGAAAATGGTGGGGGTCCTTATTTTGATCATCCTGAAGTAGTTGTTCCTATTTACCTTTCCCAAACCAATTGCTCCTGTAAAAGTGGTCAACGAGGAGATGAAGAATCTGACCCCTCTAGTGGTGAGACTGGAGAACAGAACACAAGCAGTGCACGATCTCGTGCAGCTTTCGGTCGATCCACGCTAACTCTTCGAGCTACTCGTTATTCCTCTAGCTCCTGTCCTTCCTGTGGTGTGAGATCTGAGAAGCTTAAACTTCCTAATATTCATCGGGCTTATAAGTAACAAGCTGGGATATCCTTTGTCTCCCCTTTCCTTGCTCATTTACAGTGGAAATGGTGATTTATATGTCTTTTGTTTTTCCAGAGTCAAGATGTTTAGCGCTCTGCACACCTGGCAGACGGTACTGCACGTAGTTCAAACCATCATATCCTATTTTCTCATGTTGATTTTTATGACCTACAACATTTGGCTGTGTCTCGCCGTCGCTCTCGGAGCTGGTGTCGGCTACTTTTTCTTCGGATGGAAGAAGTCACTGGTGGTGGATATTACTGAACATTGTCATTAAAATCAAGTGCAAAGTCGGTGTGACGACGATGTGGTGGTCGGGCTAAAGCCTGACGACAATCCGTTATCGCGGGATCAATCTATGGAATTTTTTTTCCAACGTAGTCGTTCCAATTGTTTCTAAACAAGCAGATTAATGAATTTTTGATGTTCTCAAGCGTAGTGTGTGATGCACAATAATTTTCAAGATTATGTGGTAGCAGTGTGTGTGCTGCAGTTTCCTTTGCACAGTTACTCCAACATTTCGTTGTTTCCAAGGGGCGTGACAGAGATTGGAGGGTTTTAAGATATACATACTAGAATTGAAATTTGATGTAGTGTACAAATGAATCTAATGAATCAGGGTGAATAGAAGAAAACTCTTCTACTCATTGTCAAGTATGAATTGTTGTATTTGTGGGAAGTTGTAAATGAAAACAGTGGGATTCTTGTCGCTTTATATATCGACGTAATAATTACCTGAATTCGCCTTAAATTGGCTTTAGTGCTTGCAGCAGCCAAAGTAAAACTGTACAATTGTTGACGGCTGGATGTCGGTTTAAATGTACTAATTTGAGGTTTATGATGTGAGTGCTCAAGGAGTCAAGCTGTAATCACAGAGTGATGCTCACTATTCAGTTGGTTCTATAATGGTGTTATGATCGGACATACGGAAATTATACCAATTTCGCCACTTTATTTGAGTGTGGGAGGTGGTCATTTTGCATCGGAAATGTTTTTTTTAGCAATTTTCCTCTCTGTTTACTATGTGTAATATAATTTTACATGTTCAAGGCGGTACGCAAAGTTTGGGAACTGTGATTAAAGTCAGAATACGGCTATTAATTCAAGTCTTCGGTTCTATCTCATTCACATCGGTTTGGTACATAGTCTTGTCATTGCATTATAAAAATCATGTTGTAATAGTTAGACTATTCTAAGCCATGATGATGAAAAATTACATATCGCAAGGGAACCACATCAGCATTTTATTTAAAAAGCAGCTTTGCATTTCCGACTTTGAGCCCTGGAGAGTAGTTACATTCTATTGTGCATGTGAAATTTGCGTACTCCTAGTGAGTCTGCCAAAGTTTTTATTTTGATTTCCTACACACATCGTGCATTTACTTTTGACAATTCCGGAGCGACTCCAGTGCTGTCCAATGACAACGGCGTTAGTCCTCTGTCCATCTACTGCAGTTAACCCTCTCCATCCCAACAAACAAGGAGACCTAACAAAAATAATTATACTAACAAGAAGAAGATGCAGCCTTCATCTTTATTTTGTTTCTTTTATATATTATTAAAGATTTCTACAGAATGTGCAGGTTTGTTTTATCTTGCGATTGCGATAGAAGAAGCAATAACCATTATTAGAGAACATATCTGTGTATCCAGGGCAACCGGATCCAAAGGGATGTCGTAAGCCAGTATTTCAAGACAGTGAGGGAAAAATCACTTTTGAGCAATGTGAAAATCAAAACTTCCATCTGGCTTGCAGCAAGTACCTTCCGTAAGCTTTGCATAAAACTATGGCTAACAACGCATAACATTAACTAGCAATTCTAACGTTCATTTTAGTATGGTCCCGGTCGGATGGACAGCCGCATTGGTTTGTACTACAGCGAACTATGTTTTTAAGTTCTCATCAGCTTGCAGAGTCAATGGTGCGTGGAGCCCACCGTTTCCTAATCGATGTGCCGAATTGATACCCAAGACACCAAGTCCACCCCAAACGCCTAGTAGTAGTAGCAATGCTGGTGCGGTTGTGCCTGTGAAAACAAAATCACCATGTGAGAAGAGACCTGCATGGCAGCGGCTAGTGGATTCATTCCCTAGATATGCTCTTTCATGCCTTTTTCCTGGTCGCGTGGACGAAACTGCAAACTGTGGCTCCGATTCGTTCTTGGTTTCGGGGACCACTGCCTACATAAAATGCCGTGCTCCGTGGGTTCCTCGTAATAATAGGAGGCCGAACTCATGGGTATGCGAAGATGGAAATTGGATAGGTTCACAGGAGCTCGTTGGGTGTGAGATTGATGGGGATTCTACGACAACAACGAAGACTCCGATTGTCACTGTAACAACGACAACAACAACATCACCTCCACTGGTCTTCGATGCCCCAACAGTGTCACCATCGCGATTTCCATCACCACCTCCAGTGGTCTTCGACCCTACTACGGTTTCACCGTCTCAATTCCTACCATCACCTCCTCTTACTGAACCTTTTGTAAGTCAGAACAAAGTGAATTGTCCAGCCCTAAGTGTTCAGCAAGACGGTGTGCTACTTCAATGCTCATTTAAAGACACACTTATCAACTGCAGCCAGTTCGCACCTGCTGGAACTGAAGCTAAATTCTCTTGTGCTGAGTTGTACGAGTCTGCTTACATTTTGCCAACAATGTATAGAATCTGCAAGGAGGATGGGACTTGGAGTGGAAGCAAAGAACAATTTGTTTGTCGCATCAAATGCGGAATTCACGGTCTAGTTAGCATTCCTTTGATAAGTTTCGGTTTTGCAAGCACCCGAGGTCGCTGGCCGTGGCATGCAGCATTGTTCTCTGATGGTGAGATCCCAAGGGCGAAATGGAATTATATCTGCGGAGGGACTCTTGTTGGACAAAAGGCCATTGTGACAGCTGCTCATTGTGTGACACATCCTTACACCACAGTTGCCTTAAAAAACACAGCCCTCAGAGTAGACTTGGGCAAATATCGCCGTGAAATGGTCGACGATTTCGTTCAAGTATGTGAATAAGTACTTGTGTCAAAATTTCGGGATTATTTTTTCACGACAATGGCTTTCATGACATTTAGGTGCGAGAAGTTGAAGAAATAATTGTTCACCCGTCGTATAGTCCACGTGCAGGGTATGATGCTGACATAGCAGTGGTTGTACTGAGGCACAAAGTTGAGACGACTGTGTACGTTAGACCTGCTTGCTTCCCATTCGAGCCGGAGTCTTCGCTAGAAGAATCACATTTGTCGCCCAATTCCAACGGAACTGTAATTCCGCCGTTATAAATTTGAGTACATAAATTCATGAGGATTTACAGTGAAAATGCTTTTTTTTTAGGTTGTAGGTTGGGGACTTGATGAGAAAGGGGATTTAACTGATATAATGCAAGAAGCTAATCTACCGGTTGCTGGGGTAAGCGAGTGTACGGAGGCCTTGCAAAAGGCATCACTACTTGGGATTTCTTCCAGGCCAACAGTATTTTGTGCTGGATCTGGAAATAGTGAGTAATTTATGGATTTTTTGAGGTTGAGGAGAATGCTAATGTTAAACATTTGGTCCACCAGAGACGAACGTGTGCTCAGGAGACAGCGGTGGTGGTATGTTTTTCCCATTCAAGCAGTCTGGTGTGGCGAGGTGGTATCTTCAAGGTGGCCATAACGTTTTAATCTACGTTGGAATTATTACATGCACAAGAAATTATACAGAGAACTCTATTAATTTTTTTCCAGGTCTCGTCAGTGTAGGAATACCAGATGAATTTCGTAACTGCGATCCAAGCAAGTATTCCATCTTTACACGCGTTGGTCGCTACGCCAGATGGATAGTA